>VZTJ01004884.1:431908-459856 GCA_013397795.1 Orthonyx spaldingii
ATATATATATATATTAGTAAAGAACTGTTATTCCTTTTCCCACAACATTGCCTGAGAGCCCCTTTCATTTCAAAATTATACTAATTTGGAGGGAAGGGGATTACATTTCCTATTCCAAGGGAGGCTCCTGCCTTCCTTAGCAGACACCTGTCTTCAAACTAGGACAATGTCTCAGTGCACCATTGAGTGTCTTGTAGGAAGGATTTTCTAACTGAAGGATTGCAGGTATATGTGCCTGAATGATTTACAACAAATTTTGCAAAATTTGATTGTTGACATTTTCCCACTGTTCAGTTTTACAGCAGTATTGAGGATGCACTACAGACTGCATTAAGGAGGTTGTTACCTAGTAGAGCGTGGAAATACATGCAACTTTTGGCAGGTGAAAAGTGAATAATACCACATTCCTTCACCAGAAAAAACCAAACAAATAAAAACTCAACAAAACAAACCAGAGAAAAAACATCAAAATTATGTTGGGGACTTTCGTGTAGGAAGAAGTTTTCTGGACACTAGATTGCATCAAAGGAATGCCACATGTTAATCATTCCCACAAACATCAGCAGGGACAAGGACATTCATCCATCCCAGGGTGGAGTATGGATCCTCACCACAGTCCTTCCTGTCCAAAGAGAATGAAGCATAACATTGGCTTAGCACCTTTCTGGAGAATTTGCCCTCGATATCATGAAGGTGTTCCCTCTGAATGTGAATTATCTGGCTTTTAGCATTTACAGAACACGTATCTGAGGGCATGAAAGTGTTTTTCTCCAAGTTTGACCATTCCAGGTGTTCTCAGTAGGATTCTGTTCTTCTTACTCAGCAAGACAAGTAGACCCTGAGTGAAGTTAAAATATTCACTGCTAGAACTATTTCCTTGTAACTCTTTTTAGAAACCAAACTAAACAGAAACCAGTCGCTGGGATCCTTAAATCTGATGTCATATTACAGCACTCCCTCTCTTTTCTTTTACTCTCCTTTTACTTTTCTGTATCCTGTAATCCAGAGGGCCTAGGGACCAAGCCAGCCTCAGGAAATCCAAAGCCTATTTGCTGCCAACTACAGCTCTTGTCTGGGATGAAAAACTGTCTTGCTTTTGAGGGAAGATCTTTTAGTATTTTCTCTATTAAAAATATTGCACAGGAGGTAGTGCTCACTACCCATTGGGATGGAGAATATGGAGGTAAGGGAATGTGTTCATCTCCAGCTGCAACATCAGAGTAACCGAGGGTCTGATCTAACCCAGCAAAACATCTCAGTGAATGTAAGAGAAAAGTCAAACAGGGCATCACCACCTGACCTCTGTGTTCAGAGGGTGGATTTATCACTCCCACAAAATTTTAATAAAGCAATAAATTACAGCCCTCTTAGATAAGCACTTAGAGCCTGGATTTGAAATGACAATACAGAATTGAAGGGCTTTCTGGGCCTTATTATCGATCCATGTGCTGGCCAGTCAGTTAAGAATCATTTTCAGGACCCGGTTCGTTAAGCTCTGAATTTGCATCTGCACCCTGAATGTGTGTGTGTATTTCTGTTTGTGTACAAATTGAACAACAATGCAAATGACCACATACTGCACTTAAAAATCAGGTTTAACAGGCTTTAAAAGTAATTCAAGTGTTCACTTGAATTTTGCACGAAGGACTGTGCATGGAACATGTGATTCTTGTGCACTGTCATTAGAAGGATGCACTTGATTAGTGAGAAATTTCAATTAAACTCATGTTTCACATCAGATGGCAATTAATGAAGCCTACAAACAACACACGAAAGGATGTGTGTGTGTTAACAAACTCCTCCTGGTTTTTGATGGAGCTATTTTGAATGTACCACTAATAGAGTTTAAATTGGTTTTTATTGCCAACTTGGCTTTTTTTTTGCTGTTCAGATCCAATTGAAAAGCAAAGGAAAAAGTGATCATGAGTTTCTTCATTTGCCATCAACCTGAAGTGAGGGACGAGAAGACAGAAGGGGCACTGTGCAAGCTAAAGTCTAATGAAAGATTTCCTTAACTTTGCTTTCTCTTCAGTTTAGGGCCCATATAAAATAAAAGAAGTATGAGCAAATATTTCCCCTACTCACTGGTGGTATTCCTCCAACAATGGATTTTTTTTTTTTTGCACCCATCCACACTGGGTAGCAGCACACATAATTTGAAATGGTTGCTAAAAGAAATTATACTCACACAAAGCAAATTCCTATAATTAGCAGAGTTCTTAAGCTTGGTGCTGGTATAAAGGAGAGCAGAATTAGACCCATAATGGGTCAAATATGTACCCTGTCAGCACAGATCAATAAGGATGAAACTTGAATTTCTTGTCAGGTTTTTGTTTTAGATCAGGTAGACTATAGAGCTCTGGGCCTCTACTAACATATTTATGGTGTGTGTAACTACAGGCAACACACAAACAGTGAACAGCACTTATATTTAATTTTCTTGGCTCTGAGACTCTCTGGAAGTTCTTATTACAAGACCTTGCTTTATATTGCTCATAATTTTTTGGAATGTGACACCTGGTCTAGGGGAACATTTCCATGCTAAGTGTTTCTACTGGCCATACAGTTTGGGAACATTTCAGCTAAAATAGTTGAAGTGCTTCTGAGTGTGAAATTATGGGAAAATATACTGTGTTGCATGTAGGAAAATGTTCCTTTTTGGCAGTTTAGCAGGGAGATGTACCTTCATTGTGGTTTAAAGCACAGGACTGAAGATTAAGTGAGGTCTGCTCTGCCTTCAACAGAAAAATCTTAAATATGGCTACATTAGAAGAATTTGTGTGAGCCAGTAGAAACTCCATAGATGAGGATACCCAGTAATTTTTACTCTAAAGGGCAAGGTCCTTTATGAAACTGTGGGATTAGGAGCAGAACATGCCCAGCAAATTCTTTCACCACTGCCGGAATAAGATCTGACGGATTTTCCCTCCAGTATAGCACATGGACTCAGGTCAACTGACTTGAGCGTGGTGAGGGAAGTGAAGAGAGTATCCTGTAAGAAAAGCTGAAAGTTGTCGAAAGAAAGTGTTCTTGAGTGGGGGAAAAATGGGAATAGATCAAGAAGGGAAATCATGGATGAGGTAAGGAGCTGAGGGGTAGAAAGAGAGATTATCCAGACAAGGTGACTAGAAAAAGGACAGTGGTGCACAGCTGTGGACATGATCTTTCTTTCCCAGCTAGAGGGTTAGTGTGCCAGCAAACCTCCAGGAGCCAGGAAAGGAGACTGTTTCTCAAAAAGGGAAGCTGTCCACCATTGTACCACAGAAGGTGTTTTAGGTTCTTATGAGAGGAAAACTCCTGCCTCCTGCCTGATCTCAACAAAGGTCTCACAGATCCTTCTTCTAAGACACTGCAGCTCCCAGTGCTGCAATCAGCTCCAAGAAATGTCTTGGTATGCTCCTTTTACCTTCCCCTATAGGAAAGCATATCAAACTGAAATCTGTGTTCTTGTGTCTACCAAGACTTGGGCCCTCAGCAAGTGTTCATGAAGTTATGATGCAAAAAGTACTTCCCAGCTCACTTAATTGTTAAAACTTACTGTGGTCATCATTAACTATAAAATCTAAGAACATTCAAGATTGTACTTGACACTTGGAATCCTTGTCTCACTGATGGCACCATGATTCCTTCTGACAAAATTCTTGCTTGGAATGAAAGGCATTTGAAACAGAATTTCGTGCCTAAATTGTGTATTAAAAATCTGTTAAGGTTGAAAAGTTGAATACCAACAAGGAAAATATGAGTATTAATTTGATCCCTCCCTAGGAAGCAAACTCCTAGGATGAACTGCTATATCTAGGAACCATTCTGATGATTTATTCCCGTGGAAGCTGGAAGACATACACTGAGTGGTGTCAGGGCTTCAAGAAGAGAAGCACAGTGATGTGCCAAGCTGGAGGATTCTCTTGCTGCCTTGGGATTGCACGTTGAAGTGATGCTGCTCAGTAGCATCTGTGCCAGGCACCAAAACACCTACACAAGATATGGCAGCCACCACCTCTGCTTCACAGCAGCTGGAGGACCTTTGCTAATGCCAGGACCTGTGTTGAGGTCTCGAGGAGCTGAGAACAGGTTTTGACACCTGTAGGTGGGAGGGTAAGAGAAGTCCTCAATCTGGGTCTTGGTTTAGGCCAGTGGAGATGAGAAATTGGCAAGGAAAACAGGGTAGGAGGACACATTTTGTTCCAGGTCCAATTCTGCTTAAACTTCCTCTGCAGCAGGCAGAAGAATTACAGGTCTTGTAGATATTCAAACAACCCTAAATAGAGGCAAGCAGGTGTTTCCTAAAGATAGGATGAGGATAATGTGTAGTAAACTAACCACAGGGTCACCCACAGAATGATGACAATAAAACACAACATTGACCACCTGGTCCCTTTGTGCTGAAAGAGGCAGGGCTGCTGGAGAAGAAATTAGATTATTACTACAGTGTTATGGTGTGCTAGTGACCAGAACATGTTGACTTTGACATTTCCCAAACTTCAAGTGCAATTTTTCAGACTCTTTCATGACGTGTTGTACACATGCAGACACATGTATGTGGTCATGTGTGTTCATTTGCAGGAACCAACATATTAGAGAATTAATTCTAATTGTACCCATGCAGATAAAATGAGACTTTGTTCATGCCACCAACACTGCCCAGTCAAAGGCAGTTCTGTAAGGAATTTCAAGGTTTGCCTTTAGTTTCAAAGAGGTTTTACTGTAGGCAAAGCAACAAGATATTGTTTTTCATTCAGTAAACCCCTCACATTGCTAATAACCACAAGCAGAAATGTGTGTTGCTGCAGCACATTTGCCTCAGTGCCTTCAAACATGGTACCAATGACCCCACGTTCTTGTTGGACCAATGCCCACCTCCCATAGACAAACTTCTGATCTCTACGTTACATTTAGATACCTGCATAGTTTCATTTACCTAAATTTTTGGGTAGGTGGCTAAAAGATAATTAGTCTGTTGTCACTGTTGTTCTCTTCAAGAAAAGGTGCTTGAACATGCTTTGCTCCAGAGTCACATATTTTCTCCCAATAATTACAGAAAGCTGACTGGAGTTCAGCAAAAACAGAGAGGGGAGACTAATCCAAAAGAATGAAGACATTAAATATAGCTAAAAGTCACTGTGCTCCCAATTTATAAGGGTGCTATTCTGAAGCAAAAATTTTAATTTAAAAAGAAAAAATTAATTGAGTTAAAGCAGCCGCCTTCTTGTTTTAGTTCTGAGTTGCTTGAGCTCTTCACCAAATACACCGAAGCCTACATATATACCTACATATGCACTCACAGGGAAAGTTTTCAACAGTGTATTACACACAAGAGCAAGCAGCAGATTGCTTAAGATTACCCCGACATCCTGGACCAGTCTTGGAGCAGTAATATCTTCATGTTTGCTGTCAAGGCCCGTCACCCCGGCTGACCAGCAGGGACGCCGAGGCAACCCACATTACTCAATCAACTTTAAGTGTTATAAATACTGAGGTCCATAAAAAAGTACAATGTAATGATGACTTAAACAAACCCAATTCATCATCCCAGCTGCACACATATCATTTCCCTCAGGGTGACCAACCAAGCAGCAGTGAATTCAACCCAGGCCAGATTCCGATTCCATTTCTCTTCATCAATTTGACTTTTGGGTTTACCTCCCTCCAAAGGAAAAGAAAAAATATCCCCTTAAAAATGAATAAAAATCCCTCAAATCAAATACAGCTCAGCTGCTTCAGTCCCCTTTTTGTTGTTGTTGTACTCATGTCCACGCATTTTGCCTCTAGTGATATAAAAGGAAACCCTTCAATTTAAAGGTCAAATGGGGGCCGTTTGTTTTAACCCAGTGAACCATGGCAATGGTATTCACATATATTATCTTTTGTCCTTCAACAGTTGTTAGACTTGTAGCCAGAGGGGAGGCTTGGCAGATTTGCTTGCACCGGTTTTTTTATGATATAAAAAATACAAAATTTCTGCAGTTAAGTGTGCTTGATTGAGTAATATTCTGAAAATCAAATCAATACCAAATCTGATTTTCAGTCAATAGTAAGGCACATTCACCAGCACTATTAAAGTTTATTGGTTTCATTTATTTAGAGAGGAAAAGTAGAGATTCACAGTTCAGTGTGGTTTGTTCCCTTTCCTGCCTCCATCCTCTTCAATGCCTCCCGTTGATTTTATGTTTCCCCCTTTGCTAAGCACAGAAATGTCATGTAAAAACACAGCTAATTATCGTTCTGCCTTTCAATTCCCATGACATCACCCTAAATTCACTCTTCTTTTTATTAAAGCTTTGCAATTACAGGGTGGACAACACAGGAAAACTAGATTAAAGAGAACTATTACAATATGCTGGTTAAAGCAAGGTTTCAGCTGCTTTTCATGTCCACACAACTGTGGGAGCAAACAGTTTGCACAGTCTAGGATTAGTACTTTTTTGTCTGGAATTGCTGTGTATGCCTCAGCTATTGAATCTGATGCTATTTTCTCCAAAGGTGGCTGCATTTTAAATCAGACATTTTTTGCCATAGGTACAGAAGAACAGTTTGCAAAGTTTAGATCTTTTTCCATCCTGTTGAAATTGGATGAAAGGAATATGGTGATCAGTGGGGCTGGAAACCTGTAACTGGCATCAAAATTTGGCTTTGGCCTCTGCTTATGTCTGCAATAAAATCAAAATGATTGGGATGCTTCAGTACGAAGCTCCTTTCCGTAGAAGTTGCTGCAGCTTTTTTCTTTAGGCAAAGTTGACCTGAGCTGAAGCTGAGCCATTCGTATGAAAATTGTCAATGAACTGACATTTTCTGGCAGAAAACCCAGTTTGTTAAAATATTTGTTTGTTAATGAACCTGGAAACAAATGCTGTTGATGCCTTTTCCCTCAGGGATCATACACACAAAATGATAGAATGAGACAAAAGTAAAAATTGAACTGTGGAGGAAACTTCGCTAAATTTCTGAACTGGGGGAGTGAAAAGCATAAAATTCCTCATGCAGAGCTGAGTTGCAAGTCCTGATGGACACACAGATCTGCCCAAGAGGGCAGACATGGACTGCCATCCCTGTCTTACCAGCAGGAGTGGTCAGTTTGTAAATATGCCCATCACTTTATAATCCTGTCCCACCAGCTATCTCATCCCTACCTTTGCAGAACAGTGGGTTTATTAAGAAAGCAGGAGCTAAGATTACACAACTGGTCTTCAATAGACAGCAAACGTGGGTCAATTCAAATGAATCAGTGATGGGACATTGCAAAAAACTCAATGCCAGTGTGGTCTCTTACCTGCATGGGGTATACCTCACACATGAGGTGTATGCAGCAGCTCTCAAGCTACAGCTTGTAGCAAATACTCTTAAATGACTGTTTGCACCTTACTGAAATGTTGATATTTACTCCATTTCAGGTTGAATTGAAGTTCAATGCCTTTGTTGTTCTGGCTAATAATTATCATAATTCCCAGATTCTGCTGGGCATTGTTCCCACATCTCCTATTAAGATCTAGCAGCAATTTTTGGATCCAACTCTCAGGCTGAAAAATTTTTTTGTGAGAAAAGTCAGAATTCATGTGGCAGAAGCCAAAATTTCTAACTGTTGAATAAGTTTATAGGGATTTTTAAATTGACCTTGGAATAAAAAATAAACTAAGAGGGATGAGATGTGCTTAGACAGGGTTTGTGTCGTTCACGTGTGTATTTTTCTTTCATGACATTTATTTTTCACTTTATCTAGATTTTCTCATTCCTTGAGTATCAGGTAACTCTCAGTGATTCTGTATGATCTGGGCAGTTGCAGCTGATATATTCTCCCTTGAGGTGTGCACACTGCAGTTTGTGCCAATACAACATTTTTTTGTCTTGCAGAAACGGGTGAGCTAATCTGGCAGCCTGCTCACTATCTGACATTTCTACTTCTGCTATATGACCCAGCCTCTGTATCGTTTGCACAATTCCCTAACTGATCTCCTCCTCAGGACTCTGCCCATCCATTCCTTTTGGTTATCAACCTCTGCTTCTGCGAGAAGACAGATACACTGGAAAAATACTTTAAAAAGTCAAATTTCCTGAGGCACTATCTCAAATGGGGTCATTATTTGTCGTATTGGGGTATCCTTCACTCTGTTTCACTCTCTTAGAAGAGTGAGTTTGCATGGGAAATTATTGTCTTGAAACCAGATCATCCTTTACATTCTTTAATCCCCTATGATTTTTCATTTGCTTGGATATTACAAAACTCTTCTTGCTGTACAGCTGATATGTTTATTCTTTAAGAACGCTGATCTTCCCCAGACATATACAGTACATGCATTACCATTTCGTCCTTCATCAGTTCTTGGACTCATAGCCAGAGGCAAAGATGTTAGGATTTGCTTGAGCTGAGCAATACAATATTTTTGTTCAGCTGTGAAGTTGATTAATAATTTGGAAATTAAATCAATATTTTCTTTGATTTTCATTACAGTGGAGTTTGCATATAAACCTTTTGTACTGGCATTCCCAGCCTGGGTAGGGAAACAGACGTTAACAGATTTGGTGTCACCTTCTTCATGACATGGCAAAAATTAAAAGAAACTCTAAGGAGAAGCAGATGGATGATAATTTTTTCTGCTTAACTTCCTTGATAATTTTTGATTGCCAAAGCAGAAAAGGTTTGGAATGCTTGCAGTTTGTAATGCCAAGTATGAGGCAATTTACACAGTACAAAATTACTGACCCCCTTTTATTAGACAGTTTGGATCCTTTAGATAGTCATACGAAAATAAAGCTCAAAAATTCTCTGTCTTTTGATAAATAATGAAAGCTGATTTTCGGAGTCAATAAGTGCTCCAATTGTTCAGCAACACTGAAAAACCCCACCGTGTAACTTTACCTGGGGAAGAAAATGTTTTAAGAAATGAGAACCAAACTTCATTGAAATTAGTGGGAAGACTGAAAATTTCAAGGACTTGTAGTAAAGTCCTATGTACTTAATTCAAGTTGAATATGATTGGAAGTTTTGCCTTGAAATTCTTGGTGTTGTAATTTACGCAGTAAACTTTCTCTAGTGGAAATGTCTTTCTGACTTTAGATCTGATAATAGTTCCCCAACACCAATCAAAGCAGGGACAGTCAAAATGGAAAATTTCTGCTGCTGAAAGTGTTGGATTTTAGTTCCTATTGGCATTTGGTATCTTCAGAAATGTGCTGTTTCTGGGTACATCACAATAGGCATTAGAGAAGCATTGCAATGTACCTTACGTAGGTGACAAAGAGAGTTTACTGCATTCATTAAAACTCTCTGAAAGAGGCACGATTAGGATGCAAGATGTACAGTCAGTCTCTGACACAACTGACAATACTTACATGCAACTCTGTTCTTATTCGACTTCCGTTTATATGGCATTCAGTGTAATTTAAGTCTGTATTCAGGCTTCAAATGTATCAGATTATCAGAAATCTACTAAAAACAGTAACCAGTCTTTTGATTTTTCAGCCTGAACCTTAATGAATGTCCTGCTTCCTTACTCATCAGTTTTCTGAAGTAGGACATGGAGTTCAAGAATGAAACCTTCAGGTTAAAAAAATGGAGGTGGATTTGGAGAAAAAAACCTAGAGCTGCCTCTACACCATGATGCTATGCCCTTCCACTTCCCACCCACTACTGCAAAACTACATTTAAACTTGGAACCTAAAAGTTTTAGGCCTAAAGCCATGTTTCTGATGCACTCCAGACACATGTTGTAACTTAATCTAAGGGATTAATTGAAGCCATGCTATACTTCCTCTAGAAGACTTTAATTTGGAAGACTAGGTCTCTACCTGTTTATACAATCTATGTAACTTCATGTAAAAGTATGTAAATTGCCCCTGTAGCTCAATGGATGCTTTAAAAAGCTGAGGGAGTCCAGAGCAATCAATAAAATCCATCTCCAGAGTGCTCCTGAACCCAGCCATGACCAACAACAACATCACGCAGATCGGCGTCCCTTGGTCAACTGATAAAACCTTTTAAGAGACAGAATTTAAACTAAGTTTATCAGGCTTGGACTGAGGTAATTGAGCAGCCCAAGATACTCAATTGTACTTGTTTTTGTGAAATCACAACCTGCTGAAATGGATACTCACCTATCTCCAGACACTTCAGGGCTCAGAGCTAAGGAAGGAATGAGCATTCACATGTCGCTTCATCATAACATGCTGAGAAGCAACTTAGGCAAGACCTTGATTAATAACTTTGTTCCATAACAGTCCACTGGATCCCTAAAATTAGTTTCAAATACCTGCCCACAAACAATTATCTCTATCTTGGCCAGGAGACCCCTCCATTGCCAGCTGTACTTTTATCCCATTGCCTCTTTCGCTACCAGTAACACCAGTCTCACCCACCTGACACTACTTACCTTAAAAGCTGCAGAGTTATGTCCACATTGGCCTTTACTCATCTCTCCAGGAATCTGCTGCACTCTGGAAGTCTCTGGCCATGTAGTAAATGACTTGGTTGATGGTTAAATGACTTTAGCTACTACCAGTTGCAAGCAGACTTCACCAGCCCACCCAAAGGTTCTA
Source organism: Orthonyx spaldingii (assembly GCA_013397795.1). Classification (NCBI taxonomy): domain Eukaryota; kingdom Metazoa; phylum Chordata; class Aves; order Passeriformes; family Orthonychidae; genus Orthonyx; species Orthonyx spaldingii. The sequence goes on from VZTJ01004884.1 coordinate 442,436, forward strand.
GTTATGGTCTTAAAACTTTGGGAGAATAACAAGTGAAAGTAGATGCGTTCTACTTCTTTTTCTCAGGTTCTGATCCTGTAAAATGACCTCCAAAAGGGTAACTGCACAAAGCACAAAGATTAACCTTGCTAAGATCACTGCTGTTTTGGGTCCTTTTTGGTTTTTTGACTTGTCCAGAGGAGATTTGAGGGTCAGAACTCTTGGACCTTCTCTGGCTCAAGTCGCAGCAGCTCGGACAGCTCCTTGTTGGAAGCCCCACGGTCATGTGAGATGATGGCTCCCACCAAGAGCAGCCAGAGGACTGAGGATATTCATTTTTAAGGGCAAAGGTGGCACCTTCACAAGTGTTTATGCAGAATCGAACACTTCAGGGCTCTAGACCCGAATGAGATTTCCAAGGTGTATTGTAGTACAAACAAACAATAATCATAGAGAATGGGTAAGGGTAAGGGAAGGAGGGGGAAGTTATGATTAATTTTTATCAGACTTCTTTCTACTTTCCACAGAGCAGTTCAATGTGAAGTCAAAGTTCATTGACACATTCTCTGTAGTCGGTGGGATGATTGTTTTATATTAGCCATTGACTTGGCCTGCATTGATCCTTGAGAATGTATCGCACAAATCATTTTGCACTAAACTGCTGAATCGATGAAGAAATCTCCTGGAAAATTTATATTAAAAGTCGCTGTTTGCCTAAATGAGTTCCCTGTGCCCCATATTGAATATTTTGCTGATGAATTGAATGAGTTTAAATTTGAACATTGCAGACCCATTAAAGAATGAATTCTTAAATCAACTTCTGCCATTTATGATTGAAATGAGATTTCCCCTGCAATAGACTAGCTGTTATATAAATCAGTTGTGCATTTTATACTGTTCCATAAACAAGATATAATTCTTTTAAATACACAACAGGTGCCTTAAATCTTTTGATGCATCTTGTATTTATCTGATGCTGATATTAGTATATTTACACCAGGTAACGAACATGAGTTTATAATGGAATATAGTTTCTGAAGGTTAAAGAAGCCATAATCTTTGTTCTTAAATGCAACTGAGTTTTCAGGGGTTATAGTCTACATCACTGCTCACAGCTGAGATCTAAATTTAATCTAAAATAAATAATTGTCCCTTGCACTATAAAAAAGCAAACCATCTTGAGTGAGATTATGATTAGAGCAGATTTGATTTTTAGTATGACATAGAGGAACATTTTCCCTGCTATCTAGCTTTTAATATTGCAGTGAATAGTTGAATTTCTTTCTTTTCCACTCAGACTCTCTGCACCTTAGGTGACCTCTACTTACTGGCTCAGGTAAATGACTCAAGCTGGTACCAAAATTACTTCATGCACTGCTCCAGTTTTGGCGTTACCTCAGATACAAGATTTCCACTGACAGTTCGCTGAAGCAACTGGTGTCAGAGATGTGGTTCTTCACTTTTTCCACAATAACAGCTATTTTACAAATATAAATCAAGTCCAGCTTGAAAGATGGTTGTTTCTTCTCAAGCCATGTGAAGAGGTCACTGCTGGAGTCAGACTTGATTTTCGATGTCATGGGATGTTCCCTGTATTTCAGAGTTTGGGTCAGGAGGATCCCAGAAAGGCAATAAGCACCAAATTGCTGTCCTGTTCCTCAGAGAACACATTGAAGTGGACATAAACCAGGACTATGAGGGTCAAACCAGGAGCTGGAGCAAATCAATACATTTTATATGACATCTAGGAATGATGCCAGTGTAGTTTCTATGTACTCAGCAACTTCTGAATAGACAAAAATTCCCAAGACTTCCCCAGTAAAATGGGGAGCTTCAATGAGCTACAAGAAAGGAGCTGCATTGTGGATTAGCAGATAGGCAGGTCTAGAGATTAATCCAACATTTCTCTATCTTAGATAATGTGGCATTTAGAAATGTTCACAGTCTAACATATGAAAAAGAATTCCAGTCCCAGAGAAGGGACCATAACCAACACTGGAAATTCAATAAAATCTGGAAGCCTAATGAGAAATTAATATTTTCACCATTTCTTCACTGGTGCTGCCTCAAATACACCCTTCAAGGTGGTTCAGAGCTCTGATGCACAGACATAGGTGGGGCCTCCAGTCAACCCTCCTTCAATGTTCATCCTTCAGTTCTCATCCTCATCTTCCTCTGCCCCACAGCTGAGCACAGACTGGATTTGCCCTGTGGGCTCACCTACACACCATGTCCCTGATGACAAAGCCAAAGTCAAACTTTAGGGTGTGCTGCAGCCACTTCTCCTCAGTTTGGATTTGACTCTCTTCCCACAAGCAAGACCCTTTCCTTAGCCAAGCACCAAGGGATGGTACAAGGTACTGTGACTATCCTTTGAGAAAGAAAACCTTCCTTTTTTTTCATCCCATTCTTGCCAGCAAAAAGATTCAGAAGCAGCTTCCAAAGTAAAGAGATCTTTAAATCACAGGTGTTGCAGGAGGGCTGGAATAGCTCACTTTAACCAGGTTGTAAAATCTCACTATTGAGGCTGTAGTATCAGCTTCATCCCATGGCTTCTAATGTTTTCATGGCTCTGTGGGACACTCTCATCCAAGGACAAGCATCAAGGGTTTTATAACTATCAGTTGATCATTTCTGCTAAAGTAGGGGAGGTGCATTCTCAGCGAGATAACAAAGGTGTTATCTCTACCCAGGGAGGATATAAAGGATATTGGGAAGATAACATCTAATTGAAGATTCAATTTTCCAAGTGTCAAATTGTTTTGATGACTAATTGATTTACATAGACTGAATTCATTCACAGAGCAAGTACTTTTTAGATCTTACTCCCTGTCTTCTTCTGTGGCAGCACATAGGAATTGCTGTTAACTTTCTTAAAAATAAAAGGGACTAGGACTGGCATGGAAGATGTTACCGAGTTTTAGCTCTTTATAGACACGGGAGGTTGCTAATGTCAGTAAAGGTGTGATTCAGGGGTCCAAGCCCAAAACTAGGAGACAGAAAAGGTCAGGATCTAATTGCTCTGCCTTAGTGCTGAGAGACAAATGAAAGGAAGAAAACACGATGGCCTCAGGAAAAGGTGTTGCACAAGACCTCTTTGGCTCAGTTTAAAAGAGTGATAATGGTGTTTACTTGCTGTCCTCAAAGGGATATTGTGAGAATTAATTAGCTAATGCTGGTAAAGTGCTGTGAAGGTCAAAAATAATATGTAGTGAAAATGCAGGATGAAGTGGTATGGAAGATTAATTGGGAAACATTTGGAATAGCTTTAAAAATGAGATGCGACAAAAACACCAGTGAATCCTGTTGTACTGAAGCTTTTTTGTACCCACCGCAACAAGTTCTGGTTTTAGCATTTTCAAAGCAGTTCCAGCAAAGTCTTTTTAACAGGAATTTGCTTTCAAATCCCTCTGCTGGTAACACCAGGCCAATTTCCAAAGGCCTGGGCACAGACACATTTCCTCTCTTTCCATTTTTCTCATCCTTATCTTTTAATTCCCGAGGACTGATGGATGTCACACTTTTCCAGAAGGACTCGGTGCTGAGAGCATGACTGGCACTACCAGGATTTGGGTCCAGTGCACTGCTCATCTCCTACCTCCCAAGAGAGTTCCCAATCTCAAAATGTTTCTCTGGGATGACTGAAACAGAGAAACACTCTCAATAATTAAAAAAATTCTATACTTATAATACTAAGGAAATTTCACACTATAGGTGCAAAAGTAATTTTAAAATGTTGATTTAATTGGGACCCTGTTAATGGCCAGAGAGGAAATTAAGTTTTCATGTATGTGTTTTAGCAGGCAGAAACGATATGTTTTGGGTTTTTTTCACATTTTAATTTTCATGTTCTTTGTCTTATTCTTACTAAAATATCTATGTCTGGGTATCACCTCTGTCAAAACATTGTTTCTATTGTCATAATTGTAAAAGAATTAACTAAAATATTTGTGGTTCTTCATAAATTTTTAAATGTAATTTCAACAATTGATAACAATAGACAGTAATTTTGTCTCTTAATTTTTTAGAAGAACACACACAAATTTAATTTCAGAGGGTTTAATTTGTCTTCAAAAAAATGCACTTCTTCAAAATAATGAAACAAATATTCTCAAATTTTTATTAAAATTTTATAAAACCTTTTTCCTTGAATTTTTCCAGACTCAGTAAATGCAACTGCACATTTGAAAAAAACCATTTCCATGAGAATTGTTATGCTTGTAAAAATAAAAATGACTCCTTTATTGGGAGCCAGACTATGTGATTGGACATTATGATGCCTTCTTTATAGCTCTACACCTTTTCCCCTAAACCATAATTTATTACATACCTAATGTCTTGGTCAACAAATTATGCCAAGAGCACAAGCAGATGGTTTGGTGGAGAGCAGCTGAGACTGGCTTGAGGCCACCACACTCATTTCACGAGTAACCAGAGAGCTGCTTCAGCTGCACTGAGCAAATTGAGGGGCCTGTCCCACTGATGTTCGTAAATTGTTGTTTATACTTCATCTTGTGTATTTTAGTTCAGATTATGCATTTTCTTTCTGGTTGCATTTTTCAATGCTCTTTTAGAGTGGATAAAATGCCAGAGCAAGGTAAGCACAAGAGTGTCTCAGTGTGACACTGTCCCCTGTCACACAAAACACAAGTTTGTAAGTGTGACGAAAATTTTCTCTTGCGTTTTCTGAGGGCTAATGAAGCAAGAGCAAGTCTTTTGAGAGGCGTGGCTGGCAGATAATTGCTTTCACAGAATAAACTCTGTGTCTTTCTTTTTGCCATCTAACATTTAAAATCATTTTACATACACAGAACATTTGAGTCTAATTGGATGAAGGATCTTAATTCCTGTTACCAAAAAAAAAAAATACTGTTAAATTGATATTACTTCATTGATTTTAATAAAGCCTTTGAAGATCTGAGAACAAAGGGTCCTATTGGTTCTTTAATTAGTAAAGGATTTATTCAATAAGTTATCGGACAAGTTAATTTACAGGACTTAATTTTGCTATTGAAAGGTTTAGCCTCCTTCCCTCCAAAACTGGGACGATGGACCATTCCAATACTGTGAAGGTGATGACCTTGTGATAACCCGTGTGTTCATCAGTCAAATTACTGTCCCCAGTAATGATAATGCCAAAGCTCTGGAACACTGGGGCAGCTAATCTGTATTCAAATTACACTCAATGAAACAGCAAGCACAATTCGAGTAATAACTCACTAGCACTGAGAGGTGAAGGGAGATGTTCAGACCCCTTCATGCAGATTGGACATTATCATACATTTCTTAGGTGTTGGACAGGTCTGCATGAGAGGGTTGTTAATGAAAATATCAATCAAAAACTCTGCTGACTTAATGGTCAATTTAAATTAATTAATTGGAAAGGGAAAAGTTGAGAAGGACAGCATTGATTGTTTAGCTCGAAGCAGTTGGCAGGCTCGGAGAACAAGGTTGCCCAAATAAGACCACGTTTCCCATGTCAGCTGATGCTTTGTGTAAAATCTTGTGCTTGAAAAGATGGGGAAAATAGTAGGATGCTGTAATTTGAACACTTTGAATCATGGTTCAGTGGGTTTGGGGTGGGGTGGTGAACATAATGGTATAATACCAGCCTTGGGAAGGAAATCGGCAGGAGAGGTAGAAGTGAGGCACTATGCACCAGCTGAGGATTTGACCCTCACTATACAGCCACATGCAGGAATCCTTTCACTCACAGACTGGTTTTTATCCTCACAGCTTGTACTTTCTAGCTCAGAACCTGTTTGTCAGTTGTCCCTAAAAGGCTGACTCTCTGGAGGGCAGGGGAGGATTCCTTTTCATTTAGGGGAGAGAGGATTTCAGCCTCCATCTAGAAGGGGGCTCCTCACAAACAAAATCGTGAATCAAGAGAATATTTAATGCCTGAAAGCATCTATAAGAATTTTCTTATTAATGTGAAAGGCAATATGCGTTTTGGAAAACTGTGTAAAGTCTTTGGATGAATAAAATATTAAACCTATATTTTTATTGTATATTTTGAAAAGAAATGCTTTACATGAAGATACTTTCTTTACCTATGTCTGTATTTATACCTATCTGTATAATTAAACATCAGCAAAATTTTTGAAGACAAAAATGTCCAGAGTATTTTAAAATGCATTTTGCTTTTTGCATAAGCAAAGGCTACAATAATTTGGTATAGGAATAGGCTAAATCTTGAAGCTAAATCAAATTCTTATACCAGATTCCTGTGCTTTGAACCCAAAACTCAGCATTGCTTTTGAATTCAGTGCTAAGGTGATACAACACGATTTGTTACATTCATGGTATTTTATCTGAATCACAATCCAAACTTCCTGCCAGCTGCATTGGGTTGTGGTGTGGGAGCAGTCTAAGATCTGAGCATCCAAAATAATTTTGGAGATCTTGTAAAATTCAAAACTGTTACTCCAGAACATTTTAATCCCAACAAATTTTTTTTTTTCAGCCAACTATTTTGTTTTGGTTTTGTTTCCTAATTCTGTTCTTTCTAAATCCCACATTGTCATTTGCATCAGAGCAGAATACAAGCATCAACCCTGTGTATAATGCAGGGGGAAATAAATATGAGATGTAAAATGAAATGCAGATGCAGCAGCTTTACTGTGGAAAGCATCTGACAGGCAGCACTAGGGCTGGTTCTAGTGTTGTTTTTATATTTCTTTTTATTTTCACAAAAAGAATGGGAACAGAAAATTGGCCTAATGAGACAGAAAGGAACCCAAATGAAACAATTAGCCCCATAAAAACAATATGGTGATTATACATTTAAGTAAATGATAACAAGTGGAGAAGTACACGGCGCATTATTAGGGAAATGAAGATACTGCACTGACTTTCTATTCTGTCGTTTTCTTCTCCACATATCTTTTTCCCAAGGCAGTATTAAATTGATAATAAGAAACTCAAATGAACATATTTGCAATTAAATGTAACCTGGTCCTTAGTAGACTTCAGGGGCAGGTCTCCAACCAGATTTCACACTTCTAGAAAATGCTTAACGTAATGGATACACAGTAAATCAGGGCTGCACTGTAACTGAATATGTGGCAAAGAAAATTTATAAAGGCTCAAAATGACCAAACAAACCATGGCTGGTTTAGGACAATGTCCCAAAGTAAATGTTGTTTAACTTCAGGAGCTGAGTCATGTTTTCAGGTCTCTCCAGCAGCTCTCACTCATCTTTTCAGAGCTATCTCAGAGAATACTTCACCCAGGCCCCAAGGGGAAGTAGGTGAAAACAGCAGTGACACAGGAAGGGCAAACAGCACACCAGGTAAAGCCCACGGTGGCACAGCCTTTTCAGCAGAGCAACTCAGCACAGCCCAGACCTGATGATTCTGCAGTTCAAAGATGTGCCTGGCTGAACTGACTTCCTTCTTGCTGGACTGTGTTAATGTAATGGCTGTACAGCTGAAATGCAATCTCAATAAATGGTGTTGCTGTTTGCAAACTCCCTGGCTTTGCTTTCGGATCTAATCTCCCACCAAAGTCACCCAGCATGGCTTTGACTGTTCACCACCCTGACAGCAGCTGAACCACACTGGGCACGGCTCTTCTACCCCAAAATTCAACCAGCACAACCCTTCCCTTCCACACAACAGTGGCTATATTCCCATGGGATTATCCAGCAGCTCTAGAAGATCTTTTTCTAGAGGTATATTGAGGTCCCTTATTGCAATTGTACCTAAGTCTACCCTCTGTTCTGTTATACTGGTGTACTTGGAGGAGCACATTTATGTAGGGATGAACTCTATGTTGAAATACACCCATGAAGAGTAGGGCAGAAAATGTGTGAAAATACAGCTGCTGATGACTTTATCTCAGCCCTGCCTCAGTTTTCTCATTTAGGAGGTAAGGGTAATAACCAGACACCAGAAAGTTTTTATTTCTAATCCTGACACTGATTCTTTCTGTGGTTTTGGACAAGCTACTTAGACTGACCACATCATTTCATCATGTCCAGAGGGAATAGCAACATCCAATGCATTCACTCTTTGTAGGTGTCCAGACCTCTTCCTAGCACTGATATTCTTGTGTGCAGCATGAGAATTGGATAAATCTGCCCTAGCAGTGCATAAGTAGTGTCTTGCTTGGGGGAATGGATTCCCAAGCATGTTCCAGGAGCCTTAAGGCTGAATAAATTCTAATTGTCTGTGGGATCTAGTGTTAAATGCTGGATTTCCCTCTTGGCCTGAGGGTAATGCAAAAATGTGTATGAACTCTTTTTAGCTGGGCCATAAAGAGAGAATCGAGCTACTAGAGAATATAATTAGAACCACCATGCTGAATTTGGGGACTAGGTATTATACCTTGTAATTAATCAGGCTGAATAAAGTCATTCTAGAGTAGAATTGCATGAACCATTTCATTCTCCTTCTGGCTCAGGGTAACAGGTTCTGTGAGGAGCTTTTGTGAAGGCCAAAGTCAGGAGATGGCCTTGGGCACTACTGGAGATGCTGAGGGTCCCAGACCAGCAGGGAATCAGCCTCGTGGCTCTAAGGTCAAACCTGGTTGTTCCAGTCCCAACCCGTGCCTCAGTGTGCTCTGACTGGAGCCTTCCACAGCCTTAGAATTTCCCAGCACAGAAAGCAAAGCAGGCACAGAAGTTGTTAAAAAAAAGATGGCCTTTGCTTTGTAAGTGTATCAGGACCTGGCCATGAGCAGAAAGTATTAGTACTATTTTATTTTCTTATGAATAACAATAAAATATTGCACTCACTGCAAGCTTGATGTGAGAGCTAGTAATATTATTGCTCTTGTAGTATTTAGGTTGCTTGTATATTCTCTTGACTCCAGATGGATTTTAATTTTGTGTATGGTAGAACACAGTGCGCACGTAAAAGCTTTAATAAATCTGCTTGTTCAAACTGAAATAGGCATTTTGCATTATGAGATTGTCTTGCTCCAAAACAAATCCACATGATTAGAGTAGTGGATTTAACTAATTGTCCTCCAAGCAGCTCCTATGGGAAAACAAAATGTTGTCTATGTTAACAGTGCCTCAAAGAGGGATCAGTCAGGATCAGCAAAAACATGGTATCACATGCTGTAGTATTGTGTTGTTTACCAGATGGCAGGAGGATAATTACCATAAAATCATTATTGCTTGCTTTAGGGTAAGTACCATCATAAAAGCTGATATCTGAACTGAGTCCCAAATCCCACTATGTAACTACTGTTGAATTTCTAGAGAAATGCAGAATCCCAGGAATCAAGATCTGGATTTCAGTCTGGGTGAGATTCTGAAGTGTGAGGGCTCTATTTTCCAGAAAACTCCTTATTCAGCTGTTCACGTGAGATACCAAACTGATAGATGCTTTTCAGAGACATTCTATTCCATTCTATTCTATTCCATTCTATTCTATTCTATTCTATTCTATTCTATTCTATTCTATTCTATTCCATTCTATTCCATTCTGTTCTTCTCTAGATCCTGATCTCTAGTATTATTAGCAGTAATATTAATTGGGTTATTACAATTCATAATAATACCTACAACCTGTTGTTGAAAATCTGAGAATAAGTCCTAAAGCAATTCAGACTCTAGAAATGGCTTTCAGGCTGCAAGGCAAGCCTGGGGTGAGCTGAGGTGCAGATGTCCATGTGGTTTCTGTTTAAAGGCAGGTGATTTAAAGGCATGATTCCAGCCCTCAGTGCTTCAGTTTTTCACTGTAAAACTGTGTGAATCGTGACATGGAGAGGCCTTGATAGGACAGAAGCTGAGTCATTCTTTCTATGAGCTCTGTGCTTGTTTTTAGGGGAGAGAAGGTGGAAGCATAGCTGGAATGATTGCTCCAGGACTGCTAGCTCAGGTAAGAGCAGTTTTACCTACTTTAGAAAGAGTCCAGCTCTTAAATTTACTTTGTTTGGCCCTTCTTTGATGCAAAGAAGTGTCAGGGCACTGGAAGTCTGGTTTTCATTAATGGTATAATTATAGGCAAGGAAAACAGATGGAGGCACTGTTAGCAAGAAATTCTGTGACACCACAGTGAGAATTGCCTGACCAAGGTTACAGCTCTGTGACGAGGACAAGTGGGGTTGCACAGACACAACATAACTGCAAAATCCTGCAAAGAACCACCCAGAAATGTTCAGGATGGCTGCAGAGATGATTAACAGAGACCTCTGTAGCCTTCACCCTACTGCAGGCCAGCACAGTGTTACTGTTAAAATCCGTGGTCTCTACCCATGGGACCTACACTTACAACTCTGTGATCCTGTTCTTGAGATGAACAGGCTAAGAAAAGGTGGGAATAACATTGTCTGCTATGTTTAGTTGGTAAATAACTTCAGAATACAAGTCTCCAGGTCTATTAAAATGCCACTTCTGATCACTCTGGTTCTTCAGGGAAGGTTTTACAGAGGATATGTGTACTTAAATTACTTACACTAATATTTGTGATTGTCATGTTGTGATACTCCTCTGAAACTGCCAGGTTAACAGGTCCTGTGAGGAGTATTTGTGAAGGTCAAAGGGGTGCCATGGTTGCAGTAAGTCAGGACATGGCCTTGGGCAGTACTGGAGACAGTACTTGGGCAGTGCTGAGGGTCCCAACCTAGCAAGGAATCAGCCTTGTGGCTCTAAGGTCAAACCTGGTTGTGTCAGTCCCAACCTGTGCCTGAAAACTAAACTAAACTAAAACTAAAATTGCATTCAACTAAAACTGCAGCAAAAAAACAAAGTACAAGCTTTTCATTTTGCAGATTGGTACTGTAGACAATTGGCCATTTGTGGGTCATTTTGCATATTCTGGAACAGAGCAGGCAAAGCCAGTGTGTAACACACTCTGGCATTATATGCTCAAAGACCACTGAAGCAGATAGCAATTCTCTAGCAAAATTTTTCCAAATTAGCTTTTTTTGTATGTTATCACTGTCAGAAGAGGAAGAGCTGACCTTTCTGCTTTTTTTCCCCTGAGTCAGTCATTACTTATATTTCTTACCATTAAGATTTGCTCCATCTTGCCTGCCTTCAATGTTATGTTCCTGTGTCATCATTTCTCTGATTTTCCATTGCTCTGCAGTATCTGCTGGGGGAGTGGTCAGGGTGATGCTGTGCCTGAACTGCATCGCTCTCTGTCAAACCAGTGGCTTCACTCAGTACATATCTGAGGCCACAAGTGAGTGTAGAGCAATGAATGCAAGTTCCAGGCAGTGAGAGTCTAGCCAAAAAGTCCATGCAAAATACTGGGGAGCATCTAAACACTGCAGGCAAAACCATGGCAAACCTACCTTGGGATCTGGGGTGAGATGGCAGTTTACAGTCTGGGTAGCTGGAACTGCTCTCTCTAAACTCCCTTTGTAGTCAGTGGAGAAAGACATACAATGAGAGTTGACATTTTCACAGCTGAAGATGGACTTTCCTCTCCACAGACCTAACACCTGGCAATTCTGGAGTACCCTGGAGGACCAGCTCAGCAACACAGTTTCAGCTACAAACACCCCAGGCAGTGTCAGTGATTCGCCCCCAGAGACACCCCAGTGTCCTATTTGGGAACGCTCTGTGCACAGAGAAATAATTTGCCCTGCCAGTTTTCATCACTGGTAGTTACCAAGTGGGTCATTAATATGCTGTGTAATTCCAACCAAACTATTCTAATGTGCATTGATTTCATCTTATGTGAGAGAAAGAGCTCATTGCTTATTACTGGCTGTAATATATCTCCATGGCAAAGGCCACTGGCCTCTCAAATGGCCGAGAGGAGTTAGCAGGGTTTGCTGGAAATGGGACACTGTCTCTGATTACTTTGCAGCAGAGCACTGGGATACCAGAGGTTCCTCTGCTGTGAGGAGAGATGCTCCAGTCCCTTAATCTTCTTCACAGACCTTCGTTGGACTCTCTCCAGTCTCTCCACGTTTCTCTTGGACTGAAGAGCCAAAAACTGGACATGGTGCTCCAGGTGTGGCTTCACCAATGCTGAATAAAAGTGAAGCATCACCTCCCTCCTGTTCTGTCAATACATTCTGTCAATACATTTTCTTTTCCACTGTCCAGTGGTGGGTTCAGGTGCTGAGAAGATTTTGTTTGGCTGCCACCAATGGCATAAATTCTTCCACAACTTTGCCACAGCTGCTGAAGAAAATCGTGCTGCAGCTGAAAAACACCTCTGGGATACAGATCAAGAGAGTCATGTGTGTAAAGACAACAGCAGAACACCATTTTGTGGCTCATGAATATTTCTTTTCCACCAAATTACTGTTCCACCATTGGCTTTCTGTGAAAAAATATTATTTTTATTTACTTCATATCAGTGGTTGCTGTTGAGAAGTTTTTTCTAAGCCCTTCTCTGTGGAGCTCATTCCTGTCTAAACAGACCTCCAGGTTTTTACAGAGATATTTCATATTCCTGTCTAACACCTTACACACACTTTGGGATCTCACTGAATTTTCTTGAGGGTGGAAAGAAGTCTGGACTGTGGGTCCTGTGAACTTTTCAGCCACATTCAAAGACTGCATGTGTGACTGTGTTCAGGTCACCTCCAGCTGCCACCCCCAGCCTCTGCCAGGCTGGGTGAGACCAGACAAGCTTCACAGGGACTCTTGTTGGGTGGAGAGGTCAGTCCACATGGGTGTGTGTACAGCCTGGGTGGCTTACCATCCACGTCTTACTGCTCTTCAGACACGCTAAAAGAGTCTCCATGTCAAAAATGTCTTTAAACATCCACAGAAACCCACAGAGAAATGCAAAATAGAAGTCATGTTGCCAGACTATGTACTGGAAAATACCCAGCATGGCCTTTGCAGGGCTTTTGACCTTGCAGATCCTTCCATGATCATGGCCCACGTCCTTTCCCACACCACATACAGTAGCCAGCATGCCTGCAGGGCTGTTTTTAGACTAATTCCTGCTAATGTCATGCATGGCTAGTTAACCTCCATTTGATCTGTCTTTTAGAGATTTATTCATCAATAAAGGCGTTATTACTCCTTTGATGATAGTTAGTATCATTTATATGAATTGTCTATTGACGGACACATTTAACAAAGGGTGTTTATGTGCTGAACAATCACATAGTTTATTTATCCAATAATCATATAATCGATTAGAAAAAAAATTCAAGTTGAAGGACTTCTTTGAGATTTAAAGATTTCACTGTTTCCATCTGTGTCCAAGACATTTAATTTGTGTTAGTTATGTTTTACATTTCACTAGTATTGTTCCTACAAGAGGATCTTATAGATCAACTTCTGGCAGCTCTCAGGTAAAGACTGAGCCTGGCTAGCTTGGTTGAGATGATTGTTTAGGTATTTTTGATCACAAATGAAGGTATAAAAAATCAGAAATATTGTGCAGTGAGTGTCTTGAGGCACTCTCAGGGAAGGGTACTACTGATCAGACTTGCCTTCCAGACAAGTACTTTTTCAGCACTAAGACCATCCTCTCTACAGTGGTTACAAATATCTACTAATGACTGAAAGAGGTGAAGCCTGTTTCCCTGATACTTTTCACTAGCTGATGTCATTACATTTTCACAAGGCATAACATTGCTCTCTTAGATAAAAATCCAAACTGAATCAGAAAACCCGTCTGGTCTAGCAAGTCCTGTAGGAGCTGCTGTTGCTCCTGGATTGAAGCCCAACCAGCTCTTGTGCAGTGGGACAATGGAGATCTCCAGCAGGGAACATCCAGTGCTCATATACCCCTGAAACCACCAGGACTGGCACCACATTCCCTCTGGGAAGCCTAGGAAATAACCATGATATTGAATATCAGATTTCTGTGTTTCGTGACCAACACTAATCCCCCAACTTCCCCAAGCCCCAAATGCCAAGCCACCACCATATTCTGTTTGGCTCCTAATACAGACATTGCAAACATACAAGGAGTGGCTGTCAAGGTGGCACTCCTTGGTGTGGATGGGAGATTCCATTGTTTGCCCACATTTAAATAGTGGGTGCTTTATATCCTAAGATCCTGACCCTGACCCTGGCAGTTTCTCCATGTCAATCATATGTCCTGCTCTCAGAAAGAAGATGACTGCATTGACTTACAGTGACTTACAGTTTCCTGCAGGTAGGAAGTGAGGCTGGGCTTTCACCCTGCAAAGACTCACCCAGTTGTGTTCACTTGGAAACACGTGATTCCTCCTGTAGGACTGCAGAGAACATCAGAGGAGAACCTGGGCTGCACAATGCAAGGCCCTGCAGGAACCTCGGCACCCAGGGAACAAAGCTTTGTGTGACAACTACTTTAGTAAACAACTTGTTCCTTAAGGCAGGGAACAAAGACTGCAGGAATGCAAGAGAAAATTCCCAAGGATAAGGGCTGAGGAGTCGTTTAAGAAACAGTGTTTTTTCACCCTGTTGTACCACAGAAATCAGGAACTGAGTGGTCTGAGTTCATGTTGGGATCTTAGAAAAAGGCAGGCTCAGCCTTTGTGATTAGAGCCCAGGTCCCCAGAATCAGTCACAGTTATCAGCTCTGGGATGTCCAGCTGTGGCATGGATTCCCTGTTAAAATACCCTCATGAGCAGGGAGGGCTGAAGAGGATTGGTTTGCTATTATTAGTTACTGGCCAAAAGCTTTTGCACTCTGGTTTGAAGGAATTTTTGATCTTTTGATTTTACAGGAGACTGGGATTGATAAGCCAGGTGATTTCAAGGGCTGCAGTTTCAATCACACCTCTCTCCCTTCTGCCCACCCAGAAGACTCTGACCACAGGGAAGGACAAGTCCTGGGATTTTAAGGTTTAGCCTGAGGCCACCAAGTCCCATAGCTTGAGCATTACCACTTTTGTAACAGCCTGAGCTAAGCTCTGGGAGCAGCAGCTTAGCTGGCCAATGTCTTTGCTAGATGCACTTGCAAGTGGTAGAGAATAAAACCCAGATCCTGTGAAATCTGGTGTGTGGAGGCAGATGGCTTTTGGTGCTGAAGCAGTGTCAATGGGGTGGTGAACTTGCTACACCCCGAATGAGGGGGAGCTTGTCCTTCTTTCCTGAAAAAAAATGCTACAGAAAACTTTCCTTAGGAGAAGTGGGAGAGGGGACTGACAAACACAAATTCAGATGTCACATTCTGTAGGTCCTTCCCTGCCCTCTTTGTTTGGCTGCTCCTCTGAGATCCCTTTCTTGAAGGTGACACTGCAGGTGTTGACCTCAGACATCTCAATATGTAGTGCTTTTACTCTGAAGTCACTGTGGTACAATGGAAATCTGCTTTATTCCATACTCTTAACTAGGTAAGAATATTTTAAAAATTATTTGTGTGTTACGTTTGTTAATTAACTCTCCCTTCTAAGTGAAAATCAAGACATGCTGGTACTTTCTTTAAACTTTGTACTGTAGAAATAGCACTCTCTTGTCTTTGCTCAGGGACTCTGGTAAAATCTTCAATTAATTCAAATGACAATAACAGCAGCAGAGATGCAGTTGCTGAGACCCAAATCTGTGGCAGTCACAAGTGCATGGGAGCTGAGACTTGGCAGGTACAGCTGCTGCTCCTTTCCCCTTCCCAGGAAAAGTGGAAAAACATCACAGCTGCTCAGCATGCAGCCTGGCTGGATGTACAGGGCACATCTGCCACCAGAGACAAAGCCACCATTGCATGTATATATATACATATATATGAATTCATGTACACGTGTATATCTGTTGGAACATACATTTCTGTATGTGTGTGTAAGAGCATGTGCACATGACTAGCACTGCGTGATGTTCCTGCAATACTTGGCAATGCCTTCACAAGAAAAGGCTTTACAAGCAGAACAGTGCAGAAAAAGCATTATTAAATGCATGCACTTTTACTATAGCAAATAAAAATACAAATTATTTCATTGGGGTGATAAAGATATAACAGAGGAAGACAGAGAGCTCCTGGAAATAACATTAACCCTTACTTGTATGCCTCTTTTCTTGGCCCTGGATCTACTTCAGCACTGGTGCCAACTTGCTTTGTCTGGGAGTTTACCAAGTGCAATGGGATAACTGAGAGCCTGCTCTGGTCACTTCAGCTGCAGGGGAAGAACAAATTTCTTAGGCTTGTTATTCTTTAAAATGTTTGTTCAAAGTTGTGTTCTGAGGCTCCTGCCACAAGCCCTGTGTATGGGACAGCAGTATCTGCCCAGGGAGTGGGCAAGAAGGAAACACCTCTGCACCTCAGATCTTCTTGTTCCTTCCCTCTTGCCTATGGGAAGAGCTGTAGTTGTGTCACCGTGCCACTGCAGCCAAACAGGACACCAGCACTTCAGGAGACCCCTGAAACCACCCATGGCCCATGGAGGGCTGCTTGCTGGCATAAAAAACTGCAGCACAAGCAACAGAAATGCTGATTTAGCTGACTTTTCAAAAGTCTGGTGCCATCACTGGGGCAACACGATGACCCAGACCCACTTGCAGCTCATCTTTGTACCTGTGCTTTTTACTTGATTAAACTGTTTGTGCTTTAGAGTCCAGATGGTGAGATCTGTATCACATGATGCTCAAAAGTGGAGTTGTTCCTTTTCTTCCTCCCCAAAAAGATTTCATAGGCACAAACCATCTGATAGCATCTCCAGCTGCCTGGGTCACCCCACAGTAGAGAGGTGATTAGACCCCACAGGTCTAATTTGTAATCCAATTTCAGGACTAAACTGCTCCTGTGTTTCAGGTGTGCACAGGTAAGTGGCAGCTGAGAAATCAAACCCAGTGCTTCACACAGAGGACTATGGAAGCTTTTTGACTTCAGGTCAGAAATCCCATTGCCTAATTTGGAGAGAAGCTTTGTGAATTAATTCAACAATGACTTAGCACAAGTTGAGTCCTGGAGAAAAGCTGACAGAGGCCACCTGGGTTGCTGTGCCATGCACCTGAAGCTGAGGTATTCATGTTGCTCCCCAGTGTCCTCGGGTGCTGGAAGGATCCTGGAGGCGGCTGGCCAAGGGGGTAGGATCCCGTCGTTCTGAAGAGATGCTCTGCTTCCCCAGCCCCACCTTGCAGTCCAAGACTTTTCCGTGGCCTTTGGAGCCATCCAGTGGCAGCAAAGCTGAAAGGAGACGAGCAGAATCCTTTGGCGGTCCCTGAGCACACAAGGAGCTCGCAAGCAAGACTGAAGTCTTTCCCCAAATTTCAGACTGCGAGACAGTGCAAGTTGAGTCACCAAAGAGGAATTTCGATGATGTTTGAACTAGGCAGGAAAGTCAGCTTTTAAAAAAACACCCGTGAAAAACGAAGAAAGATTGTGTCTGAAAATCGCATCAATATTCTCCAGGTTTTCAAGTGCTCTGAGACTTGAGGCAAACAAAAGAGCTGGGTCTTCAGCTTGGGTAAACTACACAAAGTCAGTAGAGCCAGACTTATTCCACCAGAAATTAAGCTCAAAATTTTTTCTCTAACCTGAAATACGGTTTAGAGTTTGATGAATTTTGTTTCTTCTTGGTTTTTTTGGGGTTTTTTTTTTTTTTCTTTTTTTTTTTTTTTTTTTTTTTTTTTTTTTTTTTTTTTTT
>VZTJ01004884.1:459913-615360 GCA_013397795.1 Orthonyx spaldingii
TTTTTTTTTTTTTTTCTGTATTTCAATGTCATATCGCTGAATTAACAGCAAAAGGAATTCATGGGGTTCATGTTGTCCACATCAAGTGCATCAAATTTTCTGTACTAACAATAGAGTCTGCCTGACTCAAGATTAGCATGGTCTTGGCTAAAACATGTCTCACAGCATGTGTACAGCTGAAATTTTAAGGAAATTAGGCTTGGGTTATTCCCATGGGCAGACATTTGAACTATTGGAGATGGGAGTTTTCTTTGTAATTCAGATTTTCCTGTCTAACCCTCCAGACATTGAATCCTGTTACAACTTTCTCCACAAACTTCTGGTCCATTTGCTCCCTGATGTTATCCCCTCTCTCATGCACAGTTTGTAGATGAGGAAGACTAAAAATAAGAATGTACATCAATCTCAGAAATTCTCTTTTTGGATCTATAGAGGGATGGAAATGCAACGAACTTTTCTTTCTCTCTCCCAATGAAAGCTAGGAAAAAACAGCTTGGAATAACATTTATGATTGGTATTGTGTGGGGTGGTTTTGTTTGGATTTATTATTATAATTATTTTTTAATTGTTGTTATTTTGGGGAGGGTTAAGAAATTTTTTGCCTACATAACTCCTCTTTAAGTACAAATTTTAGAACCTGGATGTTTTTGGTAAATAATATAGTAGGACATTTGAATCCTCAACTCTTGGCATTGAGACCAAGGTAGAAAATCCCTCAGCTGTTTTTGAATCCTCCTGATTTCAACCTAAGTAAATACAGAATGAAAAAGCAAAATACAAAATAACACTTAGGCTAAGTTCTCCCAAAAATCCCTGGCATGTTAGCATAACCCTTCACCTGTCTGCTTTTAAAGCTAATGGCCAAAACTTTAGCTTCTGCAATTCACTATTTCATAAAATAAAGGGACTGAAACAAAGTTATTTCCCTCCTCCTGCAGAGGCAAAGGTCACCAGGTAGAGGAGTCCACAACACCTATTACACTGAGTGTTTTGGCTTGGCTTTATTTGGGGTTAAGCAGTGCAAATTGCAGGAGGAACAGCTGATCTATCCTGCCCTCACACAGCCTGCGTTTCTGTGCACCTGTAAGTCTCCTGAGATCATGGAGATACATGAGACACCTGTTTTTTTGCATTCCAGCTTATCTCCCTGCTCCCATTCTGGCTGTAGCATCCTCCTCCCAGAGTAACAGGTGGTAATGCTGGTATAACCTTGCCCTGTGGCTGTCTGCTCTTTCCCAGCATGTCTCAGTTTATGCTCATTCTTAATATTCTACCACCGAAGTTGTTAAAAGTTAGCAGGGGACTTTTGTCAGAAGACAGCTTTTGTACAATTGAGCTGGAAAACTGACTGCCTCAATTATCAACTGCTTAGATACTAAAAGCCCTTTAGACCTTCATGATTTTCACATCAAAGGTGAATCTGTTTAAGATGTCCCTCAGCTTCTGCCTCCCCTCCCTACCAGCTGAATATTTGCATCACTCTGCTTTGGAGAACCACCAGAAACACAACGAAGGCTGCAGCTTTTTCAGAGCTGACTTTGGGAGCAGCAGGCACACAACAACCGGGCAGATCACTCTCTGAATTCCTTCACCTCGCACCACAGCTCCTTCCCAGATGAACCTCACACAGAAGTGCAGAGGCTGAAGGGCCCTTCCTGAGCAGCATTTTCAGCATTTCCAGTGTCTGCAGCGAGACCCTTTCCAAGAGCTCCGCTGACACTCGGTGGTGCGAGGGGAAACTGCACAGCCCCGCTCCAGACGGGAGACATCCATCCCCTCACCCAGCGCTGCCTCTCCACAGACCAGGCTCATTTACCTTCTCAAGGTGACAAACCAGAGCCCTGGAGCTCGCACTGGTGACCACTGGGACTCTTCCTCTGCCTGCCTCCGTTTCTCCCCAGTGTCTTTAATGTGAAGGGCACTGCTAAATAAATACAGGGGAGTTATTTATAGAAGAATAAAGAACCTTGAGGTAACTTTCTTGAAGTTGGCCAGGACCTTCTTCTGGTTTGCTGGTCTCTAGGGTTTGAAAGATAAAGAAGATTGCTAATTCAGGGAGTGCAATTCTGCCACTGAAGAGATTTAAAGGACAATCCACCCCACAGGAGACCCACAGGCTCTCCTAGAGGTGTGCATTTATAGATTCACAGAATGGGTTGGGTTGGAAGGGACCTTAAAGATGATCATTCCAACAACCTTGTCATGAGGGCTTGTACATAACATGCACCAACAGCGAGTAGACATCTAAATTATGTTCCTTAGTTGGATGTCTCAGGTTAGGTAGGATGACTGCATCCACAGTGGGTCAGGCTCACTTTTTTGTATAGAGATGTGTGCGTAAAAGGGAAAAAACCAGTTTGAATCCTCTGTGTGTGCAGAGTATTAAGAGCTTCTTTACAGGTGCACTCAGACTTGCAAGCAGTGGGCTATGGCAACGACAGCGACAAAAACAAAGCCAGAGTGGAGTCTTGTAACCACCAATATTTAAACAAACACTCCTGTGAACAGGAGCTCACAGTGTCTCAGAGATAAAGGGAGGAGGAAGGTTGCCCAGCTGTTGCCACAATGCAGGGGTCGTCCTCGAGGCTGCATGGAAAGATCAGCCTAGATGAAGCTGAGCTTCCTTACCAGGTGTCTGTGTCATGGACCCTGCCATCCTTATTATTTTCTGCTCTTTTCACACTGCCACAGGCTTTCAGCAATTATCACTGGCCAAAGTCTGCAGGGGAAGTAAAGGATTGCTTGTGCCTGCTTGTCCCCAGGCCTGGGGAACCTCTGGGGAGATATGTCAGTGTCAAAGTCATTACTGGGCAAGGGGCAGTGGTGTGAAAGTGCACAGGAGGTCAGAGCAGATGCTTGGTTCTCTCTCAAAATCATTGAATCTCTGTGGATTATTTGAGTGGGAACATGTAAATCTTGACTAATGATGAGAAATATTAAAATTTCTGAGAATTTATGGCTTTCCATAGTTTGTCCACTCCACATAACTGGTGGATTCCCCAGACAGGCCTGAAACAACAGTAAGTTTTATAATAATTAGAAACTAAATTGTGAGTCCCCAAGATGAAATGCAGCTAAAATTCCCCCTACATATATCTGGTGCATGTCTCCCAAGAGGGAAATAGAGTCATCACAAAGACAGAAGTGGGCAACAGTTTGGTTATGGCTCTGAACTGCAAGTAAGCAGTGGTCCAAATTTTTATTACTTTGCAGGTTGTAGCCTTAACAGTACATTAGACCTGTGTTTCAACCACTCAGATGCAAAATGCATTGCAGGTTTTCTTTTTAGTTTTTTCTTTTCTTGCCTATTTTTCCTGTTTTCGGCACATCCTCTGCATAAGGAGGCCTTTCTTTCATAAAGTACAAAAGGCCCTTCAGCTGGAGTCTTTCAACATGACAAAAGATGGTGTCTTTTGACTACCCATACAACATCTGTCCAGTTTGCTGGAGATCTGACTCTCTGCAGGAACAGTTTAACATCGTTCAGAAGAGTTGGCTGCACTCATTTCCCTTCTAAAATGAACACAAAATGCCACCTAAGTCTGTTGTATTTCTGCCCACATGACAGTTTTGTGTAAAGTTCACAGTGAGATCTCAAAAAGAGCAGTGTTGCCTCTGTGAAAGTCATTGGTTTTCTGCATTTTTATGCCTTATAAGCAGCAACTTTGCTCTGTAACCTGGATTTGCTACAGAAAAGAGACACATTTAGCTGGCATGATTTGTACCAAAATGTTGGGAAGCATCCACTGCTCTTCTACAGTCACAGAGGGTGGAAGGCAGATTTTTGTCATGGCTAGTGAGTGAGAAGCCAAAACTGGCCTATTATCCTTGTGAGGGAAACTCGGTGCAAATCCTGAATATTGCCAGTGTGTGGGATTCTGGGTGCAAATTCCCAAAAGAAGGAGCTGCAGCCAGTGGAACTCTGGGCAGCATCGAGAGAGAAAGAGAAGTGCTCTCTACCACTAAAGCAGAGGGAATTTCAGCTCCTCATGCTGCAATTGGATGCAAAGAGCTCTTCTGGCAGCTGCCAGCAAAGTGTGGAGTGAGTTTAATGGTCACATGTCTGTTAAACATAAATTTGAACTTTATGTTTACTCAGGAGTGATAAATGATTCAACCACTTCAGTGCCATGAGTCCTCTAGAGCAGCACCTTTAACCCTGCTCGGGAAAACACTGGTGTTAAACAGCACTGCAGAGACAGGCCATTTGCAGAAGTGTTTCTGTCTGTATAAAGAAGAAAAAAATTTATTTTCCCTTAGCCTGTCTGGATAATGTTTCTTGCTTTTGGAAATACTTTCAGGAAATAGCATATGCTATAGTTTTACAGTGTCTCCTAAGTTGTTTGTTTTGTACCTATCTAGCTATCTAAAAAGGAAAAATCAGAAAAGAAAAAAACCCAACCCAGATGCATATCAGATGCCTCAGATGAGAAATTACTTTCACTATCAAACTGATAAGGATTTTAAAGGTGTATTTAACCCTACAATTAAGAACCTTGGTTTCAAACTTGGTAGATCTGGGTCCAAATCCTGTCCTTTGCAACAGGTTTCTTGCTATGCTTAATCAAATAGTTGTAACAGTATTTCTGAAGTGCTCAGCAGTAACCTGACATTATTCCCTTTGAAGCATAAAGGATTTTTTTCATCTACATCAACAAAAGCAGAATTTAGAAAAAAAAGAAAAACAGGTTTTCTTAAAACTGTGTGAAATTATCTATAATTTAATAATTATTGGAGGGTCTGCCTTTCATCCACTTTTTATTTATTTTGTGTTTTATGATAAGTGCTTGGTGTACTTTCTGTTCTTTTATATAGGATCAAGTGTGGTGAGCTTTAATGCTGATGTTGAGGTGATCCAAAACCAAAACAAAAAACCCAATAATAACAATAAATGTCCACAGTCAGGGATATTCCCCATGATTTGAGAGTCTTCCTATTATCTTCTATACACACTGAGAGCTGCTTTTATAACAAAATATCTTCTTACATGAAGAAAAACAAAGCTAGAAGTTATCCAGACCTTGCCTGGGAAGCTGCCTGCAGAGAGCCCTGTGGCAGCAAGTCACGGAGTGAATGGGATGTCCTGACTTGATGTGGAGCAGATAGACCCGGCCTGTGGACGACTGGGAAAACAGCAGGAAATTCTCCAGTTGTGCAAGGCAGAGAGCAGCTCCACCTCTTTGTGCTCCAGGCTCATGGCTATGCCTGACTGCACATGGAAGGAATTTGCATTGCCAACAGGAGCTGATCAATAGGAGCTGTCTGGGAAAGCGGCTTGTTACTTTTAGACAAGCGAGGGGTGGCAGTGAGAAGCGGGTGGCACGTGGTCTGGGTTCGGAGGGAACTGTAATGGGCTGCTTTGTTTTGACATAACTGTAATGGTCTTTCATGTGCAGCTGTATGTAGATAAGACAATGCCAGGATAATACTGGACATTCAGATGCAAATGAATTGTACATGTAACTGTACACTGCATTAGTTTTTCTTATGAGGTGTTTTGGAAGATTTCTGTCCCTGAGAATTGCACTACTCCCAGGACATGTAACTTAGGCTGCCACTAAACTTTCCCCAAGAGAATATTCTTATTTTCAGATTCTTTCACTTTGATTACTGAAGTATAACAATGAGCCTTTATCAAAGAAGACATTTCCAGCTCCTCTTCCCCTTTGTGAAGAGCAAAGACTCTGTCTTGTGGGGAAAGGAGGATGTTCTGCATGGTGAAGGTGAGTTTTCATATTCACACAATCCCAATAAGTTGTTTGCTTCACTGAAAATTTTGGGAGACTGTATGGTGGGAAGCACAGGGAGTGGGATTGGTAGACAGATGTCTTTAGGGATAAAGCAATATTTCAGATCTGGGGCAATGAAGCCCTAGGCACTGTAAAAGGATGAATAGATGAGAAGAAGATTAAGAGTAGCATAGGAGATGAGATCAAAATTATGCCACAATAGCAAGAAAAACCCAGAAACTACTCAATATTGTACCTTTGGCTTTGTATGTGTCTAACGACGACTCCTTTCCAGCAGCTCATCTTGCTTGCTGCAATACTTACTGTAAAAGATGACAGGGCTAATGAATCTCAAAGTTACAGTTTTGAAGGGGTGGAAATCAGTGAGAGTCCCTCCCTTCTGTTTTCCCATACATCCATAGATGCATGTCTTGACAATCTCAGGAATGATTCATAATTAAGATTTAGTTCTTAGCAAATGACTGGGAAGTACTGAACTGCGGGGGTGCTGTGCAGTTTGGGTTCGGACGGTTGGGACAGATGGAGACAAGAGATCTCTGGAGTCAGGTCTTAGCACATGAAGTTTATTGTAGAAGAGCGTGGTTGAAAGGGACCTGCTAAGAGCTGCTGGGTGCAGCTCGAAGCAGGTCAGAGAAGTAAGAGAAGAGTAGAGAAGATACAAAAAGTGACAAAGAGAGGCAAAAAAGTGTGACGAAAAGGTACCGCGGTTCCCGTTTACAATCTAATAAATCATCTTCTGTGTTGAATATTCTAATTCTCATTAACCAATGTGGTATAAGCTACAAATCTTATAACATTTACATACAGCCTGTAAGAATCATTGTATTACCATACGATGTTATATTTTAAACCCTAACATCTACTTTGTGGACCCTCTGATAAGTTGGGAGGGTCTGCTCTGACCCTTGGACCTGTCTGCAAGCAGAAGGCATTGTTTCATCAAGGATGGGATTACCTTCAGTCGGCCATGCCATTGTTTTCCAGTTGTTCAGTAACTGGGGTTTGTTAACTCAAAGCTTGTTCTCATTTCAATCTTGCCTATAGTTTCTATATTCTCAGCATCTTTTGCTAGGCAATCATATTTATAAGGTTTTCCTATTTCATCGTCCCCAACACTGAACAAACTCAGTCCTCACCTGTGACTAGCTAAATGCCACAACAGTGTGAAGGAATAACTCAGAGTCTGGTGTTGCTGTGAACTATCAGTACAGTGGGTAATAACTTAATATCTGGGCTATAAAATAAATAACTTTTGAAGACTGTGGAAAATACTGCACCAAAGTGGCATCAAGGGTGTGAAATAATACACTCAGAAATCATGAAAGCTTCTTTTCCTCTATTTCCTTGTGTCCTTGATGCTTTATGCTACCCATAGATTTGCCAAGGCTTCCTTGCCATAATTGAGACAAGAGGCAAAGTCAAAGTATCTCCAGCAATTATGGTGTGGGTTGCCTCTCTGGTCCCTCATGGACAATACAAAAACAAGCCTGTTCTAGCTGATCAGAGAAAAAAAGCAATAGCCTATGTGTATATGGGGTTTCTGGCACTTAGCTTTTTTTCTGTAGAGGATTTCCTACCCCAGAAGCTGTCCCTGTTTTTTGTGGCTGACAGCGCAAGTTGTTCCATCATCCACAATCCTGCAAGACGTCAAAGATTTCTTCTTTCCAGGGTTGTTGCTCCTTTACAGGCAGAAGCAGGGACTGACTACAAATTCAGTTTCTGTTTCAAACAAGAAAATATTAAATAAAGGAAATCTTTCTCATTCCTGCAATCACATGAGAGCACTACAAGGCTCCATCTGGAAACACATATTTCCAGAGGAAGCACTGTAAAGCATTATTTTGAAACATGGGAATAAAAGGGTATTTTTGTCAGAATAAGGCTATTAATCCACGACTTCCTAGGCTGCATTTTACACTTGCCTACCTGTGCTGTGGTGCTGAAGTTGCTGAAGGTGTCCAAGACCTTGATTCAAACCCGGTGACAATCATTCCTCTTGTTTCAAGGTCACCACTCATCTGGTCAACATCTCAAATATGTGCAAACCTGAATGACGTCAAAATCTGACCTTCTGTTTCTGTTTTGTAGGGCTTTACATCTTCTGCGTCTCAGCAGGTCCTGAAGAAGATGGAGGGAGGTTCCACACAATTGCTTTTAATTCCTTTACTGTTCCCAGTTTTTACTCTTTTCTTTTGTTTTGTTTTCATTCTGATCATTTCACTTCAGGCTTTATTTTCCTCTCACCAGTAGTGATTCAAAGCAGGAACAATTACTCTGACGTCATCTACCAGATTTTTTCGTTCATTTACTGTGCTTTTACTCTAATTGTTTTTGAGAGGCTTGGAGTCTGTCCTTTTAATGTCTAATTCCTAAATACCATGGTGATGTCCTTTATATAAATATTACTAATGAACAACCCAGAGCACAATTTTACAAGGAAAATGTTATTTAAAACAAACTTCTTGAAGCTCCACATTTTATGTTCCAGACAATCCTGAGTGTTGTTGACAGCACTGTGCAGTCCTTCCACTTGCTGGGAATAAAGATCTTCAGAAAGGGAGTCATGCTTACAACTCTGTTGAGGCCCAACAACAACCCACAAGGCCAGCACATAATCAACCCATTTGATTAGACAGGTCAGAGAAGCCATTTCTCTGTCTTCTCTTGCCATGTTTGTGCCCCGTGACAAAGCTCAGACATGGTTGATATTACAGCCCAGATCTCAACCTCCTCTGACAAGTGAGTTTTCAGTGTCCTGCAAACACACTGCATGGTCTCCAGTCTGCAATACAGTCCTGCTGTGGAGGGAATGACTCACAGCTTACTGTTTGCTCTGGTTTTGGGGCCAGTTCCTTTCTGATAGTGCAGGGGCAGAGAGATTGATGTCTCTTGCTTTGAGACATGTGAGGCCACAGTGTGCTCCTTGTCTCGTCTCCTACAGGATGCAGAGTCTTTTCAGGTCTGTACAGAGAATGTGTGCTCAGACTCATTTGTCTTGTACCCTGCCACTCTGCAAATTGAATCAGTCAGGTGCCCACAAAGATCCTTCACGGCAACTCCTCCATATCAGGAACATTGCTTGCTAGAGTTGTTGGTGGCTCAGGGACCAGGTCTGGGTGATGCCACAAGGAACGCGTTACTTGGTGGTTGCAGGGCCTTTCTTAAGTCAGAGGAGGGTGCCAAAGGTCTTCTCCACTTATACCCCTCTACCAGGGTAAGGCCAGCAAGACTCTTGCAAGTGTGAGCTATTTTTCAGTTTCCGAGGCAGCTTTCCTGATGTAGTTGGGCAAAATACGAGATGGAGATACAAAGCCCTACTTTGCACCATGGTTCATATCCTGAGATGGTGCCCAGAGGGTTAAGAGCAGTAAGGAGATTGCCCAAGAGGGTTAAGAGCAGTAAGGAGATTGCCTAACATGAAACAGACCTTAAATCAGGTAGTGACAGAACCTGAGCTGAAGTGAAGAGTGAACAGGCATTGCTTGAGTAGTGTTTAGGGTCATGAGTGTTTCATCAATATATTCTTAAGCTGGCAAAAGGAATCTCATGCAAGCTGTAAGAAACAGGATGTTATTCCTCATGGTGACCATTCTAGCACAGAGACCTGGATTTACTTGAAGGCATCTGTTACAGCAAAAGGTAATTTTAGCCAGAGTATACTGGGAGCAAAGAACCGCTTCTTCCTCTTAAGGAAAATACCCAAAGTTCACCACCTTCTCCACAGCACCCACAGACAGTCAGATGAAGCTCCCTGTCTCTAGGAATAAATGAAACAGGCTAGAGCCTGCTTTGGCCCTAAGGAGAACAGGCAGCACACATCTCATGCCTGCAAGCCTAGACTCCAAAATACTCATCTGTTCAACTCATTGGGAACAAGGTGTTTGGGAGCAGCCTCACACACATCCCCTAAACTGTACTGAGGTGTGTCTAGGAATGCATCATTTGGGTTAATTAAACAGCATGGGTGATTTTAAGGCACTCCTCAGACTTATGACTTGATCCTGTGTAGTTCAGTGCTGTACATACAGCTGCTCTGGCCCAGCTAGTCTGAAAAGTATATAAAACTGATCTCAGAGTTTGACACAGTACCTGTGTAATAAAAAACATGTCAATCTCTATTATTTCTCCTGAACAAGATTCAGCACTGACATGGATCCTTCACTGCTCTTCTTTGAAGTAACCTGCCACGCGTCAAAAGCAATCCACAGACAGCCTCTAATTGTGCATAGAGTCCACATCCCCACCAACACCATGGTGCATGGCTGGCTGCCAAAACCAGGCTAATGTAATTAAAAGAAAATTGCATCTCTGTGGGTTTTCACTTCCTTGGTCATAGCAGGTGCCTGTACTGGGTGGTAAAATGCATCTGCAGCTGCTACAGCTGTTACTCTGGCACCAAAGCAAGAGTCCAGCTAAAACCCAGGAAGAGTATTCTATGTTCAGCTTTTAAACCCTAGACAGCAGCTTGTCATCGTTTCATTCCAGGGTATTTACTGAAATTAGCATGTGGTGGCAGGGGGATTTGCTGGGTTTTGTGCGAGCTTTTTTTTTTTAATAGTAGAAGGGAATTGTTTTGAGGTTTCTCTTTTAAACCTCTCTCTGAGGAAATTATCCAGGCCAAAGACACTGCCAACCATTCTCCCTATAGAGATGGCTCCCGGTGCAGGGTGAGGTAATGAATGACACATGTGAAGAGCACCCGCGTAGCAGATACTGGGCCCACTGACAAGAGTCAGGCATTTGGTGTAATTAGAAACCAGCTTGCTGAGCTAAACGGATCGTCTGAGTCACCTTTAGACAGCCGAGTGCCAGAGCACTGTCTGCTGTGTAATTTGCTGGTCAATATTTTCCACAAAAGGTTCCCCCCCAGAGCTGCCTCCAGCGCCTTTGTTTGTTGATTGTAAGTGCTTGTGAGGTGCAGTAGCCTGGCAGCTTCTTTGGCATCCGGTGATTTGCTTTGAGACATTTTTAAACCCATAGTAAATCTCCTGGTTTCCTTTCAAGGTGTCATTCAGTGGGGTGATGAGGGGCAGAAATGGAGCTCTAAAGAAAGATGCTTCTAAAGACTTTTAAT
Source organism: Orthonyx spaldingii (assembly GCA_013397795.1). Taxonomy (NCBI): domain Eukaryota; kingdom Metazoa; phylum Chordata; class Aves; order Passeriformes; family Orthonychidae; genus Orthonyx; species Orthonyx spaldingii. The sequence continues at coordinate 470,738 of VZTJ01004884.1, forward strand.
GTTGTAAGTAACTGAGCTTATATAGAAAGAGAGAGGAGAGAGACCTGGTCTATCAACGGTGCTGGAATAAAGCCAGTGCTAAAGCATAGTTTCCCTTTGAATAAAGAACTTTTTGCCCTTTACACCCTGCACTGCCACAGCCATTGAATCAACAGTTGCCATTATAAGGCAGCAGGTTTTTTCCTCCATAATCTGCAGAGACAGATTTTTATACTTAACATTAGAATAATATCTCACCTGTGTCGTACTGATATATTGGTTCAGCTTGCCTGTGAGATGGACTGGAATAAAAATATAGCAGTGAGGTTCTTGGCCATGACAACTCAGATTCTGTGCAAAAACCAACTTGAAATGAAGGAAGAGCAGTCAGGAGATCAGCAACAGTAAATGAGGGCTCTGCTGGCCTCCATTCTGCCCTAGCACAGAGGAAGAGCTGAAAAGTCCTTCCCATCCAAACAACAGAAGAGAGCAAAGTTGTGCACAAGTAAAGCCAGGGGATAGAGGAGCCTTCAGCAGTTGCAACAGCTGTGTCCATCAGGAGCTGACTTCACTGACAGGTCCCTGTTTGTAATTATATGGGAACGATGGCTGGCTTTGAGCTGGGAAGGAGATAACAAAACTGCTCCAAGGGGAATAAGCAGCTCAGATGCTGTCACTGTGGGCAGAACACCAACTGCATTGTGGGGGTGGCCTTTACTGAAGGAGTGGATTGTATACTCCGAAGAGCACAGTGTTCCAGGGATTATTGCCCTACCTGTGTTCATCAGAACAGCTCTGTTTACTGTAGGGGCTGCCACTGAAACCTCACACACTTTCCATGGCTGCGTTCTTCTATGTGCTTCTTGCTGGGCCAAAATCCCAGATCTTGCTTTGTTCCCTCCAGAGGGTTTCTGGAGAACCATCTTTGGCCCTCCAGTGAGGGATTTAGAGTTGAGCCTTTGCCTCCTTCCTTTTTTCTCTTAAGACTGGAAAATAAGCATAACTCCTCTCCCAATTTTCAAGCCCTTATCAAAACATGACATCATGAGGAATACTCAAGCAAGTAACTGTACCACAGTATGCAAGAGCTTGATATAAACCTGATCAAAGCTATACGTTCAGAACTGGACCCCAGTGTCATTATTCAACAGTATTTCAGAGCAGGGAAACCATGTGAAAATACGCTCTGTTTTTATCCATGCCACAGACACTGTGGGCTCAACCCAGTTACCTAAACTGGGTTTGTGTGTGTCTTGTGCCACCTGAAACCTCCAAGTGCATCCAAGACCACAGTTTAAGGCTGACCCAGAACTTTTAGTAGAAGCATGTAGGGGAGCACCTGGAGGTCAGACAGGACCCTTAGGATATCTTAAATGGTTGTAAGTTCCTTATGTTCATACAACCCTTTCCTAACCTTAATATTTGGGTTTAAAACACAGAAGTTAGGAAAAAGATAAAAAAAGGAAAAAGATACTACCACTACCTGAGGTCTCAGTTGTTCTTACGTGTTTGAATACTGGGTTCTTGGGTTGCTATTCCTATGGACAGTTTGGGCAAAATACTGTAGCAGTTGAACTTGGGAAATGGTTTCTAAATAATTTAGCAGCTGAGTGGCTGTTTTTTACTGCTAAGACCCACATTCTCAAACCTAAGTCTCTAGATGTGATGTTGTTTTGAGTTTCCCCCTCTGTAGGCATTCATCTCTTCTTGAAAGCCACTAGGGTACTGCAGGTGAATTTACAGAGTGCAGAACAGAGTGTTGGTTGCTTAATTTTGGTTTTCAGTTGTCTCAGAAACTCTGGCTTTGTGAAGAGGAAAATCCCGTAACTTTTGTTTTACTGACAAAGAGTAGCACTTAGTCTTCAGTACTATTTCCATGCTGCTTGCACCATGTGCTGAACAAAACCTGCAAAAAGAGTAATCCAACAGCACAGAGACCAGGTAAAAGTCTAGGGGCAAAACAGCTGAGGTAACTGAAACAATCAAGAAGCTTATGCTGAACTTTTTCGACTTACAACATTAGCAGGAAAACCTGAAAACAGCAAAAAAATTCTCAAACTTTTGTTTTTGACATGTTGTAAGTGAATATTCAACACCTTCTTCAAACTATGTTTCACATTGAAATCTGCCTGTATTTATAATTTAGGGGTTAAAAATGCTTTCTGAAAAGGATTGAATGTTGAATTTCAGACTTTTTACTTGTTTGTCATTTTCCCAATGTTTAAGTTCAAGAAGAAAACAAAGAAATTGCCTGTTCAGTCACCCATGTAATTGTTCTCTAGCCTTTAAAAATCTAATGCATTTTCAGGCTTTTTATGTCAAAATCAGAGATGTTTTCTGGACCCTTATGAATTTTGGTTTTCATGGCTTGAGACAAATGACAGCTGAATATAAAAGTGATCTGATTCTTCCCATTTTTTGAAAAAAAGCCAACCCAAAACTTCTTTTTGCACGTGAAGTAGAGATTCAAAGCTTGCACAGAGAATTCACCTGAACAATTAGAACATTTTTTCCTAAAACTTTTGCTGACACGTAGCCTGTATTATAAAACACTAGATACAGTGATCCAGAACTTCAGCTAACACAGACCACTGTAGTACAGAGGACATTCATTGAGCTAATTCACTTTGCCCCCTTTGGAAATTTTCTGGCTCATTCTTAGTTCTTGGTCCAGGTAACTTTGTGAATATGTCCCTTAAATATTTCTGAAGTGGGCTGTAAATTTGGTTTATGTATTCAGAACCAGCATTGCATAGCTAATTTGCAACTTCTGCAAATTAAACAAAGTTCCTCTTTCAGGTTTTCCCAACTCTACTCAAAAGAAGCATTTTCCTTTTACTATATGCTAGTATCAAGGGGACTTAACTGGTATCAACTGGATTTTCATGCTCCAGGAGGTAGATTTTGGCTTTGGGGTATAATGTAAGGTAATGTTAAGTGATGTTATATATGTTCTATGTGATGTTACTTTTGCAGTAAAACTCTCTGTATTGTTCATTTTTATCATCTTCACAAGCTACAAAAGGATCTTTGATATGAATTTATTACATTTTTTATTGGGCAATATAAAATTATTTTTCTTCATCATCCACACACCAAGATTCCACTTGGTTACTGAAGGAAGGCTCTCCAAAATATCTCTCTACATAAACTGATTATAAAACAGGCAATTGAAATTTCCTTTCTTGTCATTTTTCACTTTGGATTAACCACAGCAGTTATTTTTCTGATATGTCCAGCCAATTGTTGTAATCACCATGGTCTTGTTAGGTTATTTCCTTGAGAAAATGGTTGCTCCCTTTTGTTCCCTGTAGAATTCTTAGAATGAAAACATCATTTTACTGTCAGCAGTGTGATGTGTTTCAGGGGAAGAAACTAATGACAGGTCATGACTTTTTTCAAGAAGGAAAAACAAACCTTCTCCAAAGCACAAAAAGGCAGGTTGATTGCCTGTTCAGTGTCTGGGGATATTTTCTAAAGTCAAAGGATACACGGTGTGATTGTCATATTCTTGCAGTCATGGAAACGTAGAGTGTCTCAAAAACAGTGACCTTTGGCTCTCCAGCTCCCTCTGAAACATCCTATAAAAGGGAGCCAAACTGAAGTAAATCAGTGCAGAATTCTTCATGCCTGATCACTCTCTGTAGCACTTTAAAGTTGGCTGTTCTACATTTCAATGATCAAATCTTTCAGACACCATGTTGTATTTTCTTGGCCTATTGCTAACCTTACTTTCCAAGCAGAACTTTTGCAGCAGCTCCTCTCCTCTATACACACTCACACACCAATCCAAATCAACTGCATGCTAATGGTGCATGTCCAACACGTTACATGCTTTGCCACCAGAATCCATGCATACTTTCAAGAGTGCTACAGCACCTGCAAGGGAAAATAACTGTACGAGGAAATGACTGGGAATTGTTCTTATAAAAGGCATCCTACAGACCCATCCTTGATAAACAGATTTTGATCCAGAAGGTGATTATGGCTCTTATGAAAGAGCTGCTACATTTAATGAGTCTTTCTGTTGTTCTTGGTCCGTTCTCAGAGGATTTGAATGACATTTATGTTTAATTGTGGAATGCTATAATTTGATGAGAATGTTAACCGGTTCCTACTCACTGAAGGAAATAATGGATGTTACCACAAAAAGAGAGGGAAAACACATAGCCCAGATGCCTCAATTCCACAGCCTCACTGGCAGGGTAAAGGGTAAAATCTGATCATAACTAAGGGGGCTGGAGGCAGCTCTCTGCCAGCACGAGGAGCCTTCCATCATGTCCCGCTTGGTGGCATCTACATGGCTGCTGGCCAAGATCCCAAGAAGGCTGGAGAAAGCCCTTGTATTTTCCAGTTCTCACCTGCCTTCCCCAAGCCACCCACGCTTGTTACCACAGCCCTGGAGCCAGGGTCTGCAGGACTCTCGTGAAGAGCAGCCTGCAGCTTGCAGGAAACTGCATCCCTTCCTGAAAGGATCTGCAGAACTGAATCCAGAGCTAAAAGCACCACCCCTGTTGGCATTGTGCTGAGTGTAGCAATTCCTTTCTCACACAACAGCGCAGTGGGATGGGAACACCACTGACAGCTGTTCTCAAGCTTGTTCATGCTGCTCAGTTTTCCCAGTTTTTCCACTGTGTGATACAAAGACATGTGGTGTTCCCTTCTGCCCAAGTTAACTTTTCTCTTTTTTTTTTTTTTTCTTATTTCTAGAAGTCCTGATCCCTAAAACCTTATGTCACGTAGCAGGAAATTCTTCATGCCACTTATTCATTAACAGCTCTTGTTTTAATATGTATTTGGGCTTGGCTATTCCATTTTCAGCTGTTGCTAATTTTTTTACCGGAGGAGTGATCTACATTTTTTGTGTGGAAAAAACACAGTTTGCCAGTGTGGTACAAATAATTTTAAAAACCCCACATGAATAAAGCTCTGTGAGACCAAGGAAGACTTTTCATGTATCACCATAAATTGGTAAACTCTAGCTCCTGGTCTAATGTCTGATTGCTCCATCACCTTAATATTCAGCAGCAAATAAAATTCAAAGGAGCAGAAGATTCAGCTCAGATGTTTTTCTGAACCTCCCAGACTATGCAATTTTCGTGCACTCTCTATCTTTCCACCTATATGAGGTTCAGACCTCAGTTGATCCTAATCTGTTAATTATGCCAGATTATGTGGTGGTTGAGTAATATGTAATAGAAAAGCAAAATATTTCAGCTTGCTACCTTTGATCTGAACTCAAGTTTCCAGAGGGCATGAATTAGACTGGAGCTGGTCATCTGTTTCCTGAGTTATTCTTTTCTTAATTTCACTACATATAAGGCATAATTCTATATCCATGGCCTTTTGGCAAGAGTAGCCTTGAGAGAAAGAAAACACCCTTCTCTCTAAAAAGCTTTTTTGGTTTTTTTGTACAGATTTCATTTCTTCTGAACAATTCCCTTGAAGTCCCTTCTGGTGAGGGAAATTCTGTGCATATTCTTATGACTCTTGCAAGATTAATTTCTTCAGACTGGTCAGACTGATTGACAAAGGGCCTTGTCTGAAGATGAGCACTCCCTGTCTCACAGTTAGCTAGAGCAGGGAGATGCATTGAACTGCCAAACTTGCTTTGTTTCAGGTAATGCTGTGAACATGAAACTTCAATTACTCTTTCTGAATCAAAGAATCATAGAATTGATTGGGCTGAAAGGGACCTTAAAACCCATCCAGTTCCAACTCCCCTACCATGGGCAGAGACACATTCCACTATACCAGGTTCCTCCAAGCCCCATCCAACCTGGCCTGGAGCACTTCCAGGGCTAGAACAGCCAGGGCTTCTCTGGGCAACCTGTTTCAGTGTCTCACCATCCTCACAATACAGAATTTCTTCCTAATAGCTCATCTAAATCTACCCTCTTTCAATGAAAAGACATACCCCCTTGTCCTATCACTACATGGCCTTGAATTACTGGCAAAGTAAACAACAGTTTGTTGGGGTTTTCTTGAGACTAATCAATTTTGAGTAACCTAGGGTCAGTGAAATGGGAAATTTGAGGTTTTGTGTCATCCTGGGTAACACAGAGCAGTTATTTCTTAGGTGGAGCTCCAGGTTCAAAACCATCTTTAATTTAACTGTAAACTCTTACCCCACATTCAAACAATTCCTTATTTAACTCTACCAAACGTGAAGCACTCAGACACATGTAGGGCAAAATGTCATGACATGAGTGTGCCAGATGCCCTTTGGATATGCCCCATGCTCTAACTGTCCATCAAGCTGAAGGTTGGCCTGGGTGATTTACTCAAAACAGAGATAAGCAAAGGATTTCAGCTCAGTTTATTGCAGTGTCGCTCAGCCCCAGTGCATATCCATAGCCTTGGTGCACTTTGTTTGAACAAGTGTTGCTGCCCAAAGAATTTTTAATAAGGTACATAGTAAAGTTTAATAGGCTGTAGCAAGCAGACATGTTTGAACATGTTTGCAGTGTGTCTAAATGAAGTGTTTATATTTCTGTGTGTCCAGTATTGCTATTCCAAGTTAAATTCTATAAAGAAAACATAGGGTAAAAATTTTACCAAAATACATGCCTAATATTATTCTTGTCTCTAGAGAAATTACCTTGAAACTATGTTTCTTCTTATGACATCAGGTTTATATTGTGCATTACAGTTTTCTGTGCCTGTCCAACAAATATTTAATTCTCGGGCATTTCTACAGAAGTTCTATGGAATAAATTTCTTTCTTGGTTTTAGTGGGATTTCTAGTAATTTGTCCTTCCCACTATATTCAACATAAGGAAAAACATCACCTTCAAAAATACAGAAATGGTTCCAAATCCAGAGAGAATCATGGTTTTTTCCTAAAATTTAAGTATTTTCTTGGTCAAAGCTAATTGTGAAATTCATATATGAGTAAAGATGTCCCAAAGTTCTAGTGGTTCTTTTCTGCTTTTAATTTCATTCCCTTCATTTTGTGTGACTGTCTCTTTGGGCATTCTTGGGGTTTCTTTCAGTATATTTTTATACAAATTCTTGGTAGTATGCAAAATAAGAATAAATATTGTAAGTGATCCTTTTTTACAAATCATCACCAGTCTCCATAGAAAAAATCTGGGATTATATTTAAAAGTAAATAGTTTGGCTTGGATAACAACATGAGTCTTCATCTTCCAGCATTTACTCCAAACAGAGAATTTCTCTTTGCCATTTCTGTAAGAGGGACCTTATCAATGCGCACAAATATCTTAAGGGCAGGAGTCAAGAGGTCGGGGCCAGACCCTTCTCAGTGAATCCCAGTGACAGGACAAGGAAGGGGCACAAGAGAAACACAAGAATCTGAATATGAGGGAAAACTTCTTTACTGTGAGGGTGACTGAGTTCTGGAAAGGGTGTCTGAGCACTGAGCACTCACTGCCCAGAGAGATTGAAGAGTTTCCACTTCTGGAAATATTCAAAACCCACTTGAACATGATCCTTGCAACCTGCTGTGGGTCAACCTGCTTTAGCAGGGACCAGATGATCTCCAGAGGTTCCTTCCAACCCAAACGGTTCTGTGATTCTGTGAATAATATTGGCAGAAGACAAAGCTTGAGTTTTGTTGTCTAAAACATCTTTCTGCCTCCAGCTCCTCCCAGCTACTGCTGTGTCTGCCTCAGCCCATCTGGCAGGGATCTGCAGCTCCTCTGCTTGGACCTTGCAGCAGCAGCAGCCTAAAGAACTCATGTGGGTTTGCTTCACCAGTGGCGTCGCATGGACATGGAAGGAGACATCCCTGACACCCTGCCCTTGTGATGCATGTTGTATGAATGATGTTCAGTCCTAGAATATCCTAGAAAAAATTGATCCATGACTATCCTCATCCTGCTGAAAAATAGAGGGATTGTCCAGCTTTGAGTACAGACTGGTGAATAACCAAAAATCTTTGGCCAAGCTAAGAGAAATCAAAGCTTCTCTCATCTGTAGCACAAGCCTGCCCAGCTCAGTGAAAGCTTATATTTAACGACAAACAATAGGTAACAATCTATTCTGCTGAGGTTTTGATAGTAGACGTATTTGAAGACGTATTATATAGAAGATTCTGATTTAAAGCCACTTCAAATTCTTAGCAAAAAACTTTACATTATTGATATTAAACATATTTATGTTTTCTGATTTACTGTATGTTTTATTCCTCATGAAGCTTGAAAGCCCAACTAAACAGACACACTGAAAAACAAATGTTGCTAAAGTGATTAAGCAACCCACAGATGGCTTATGTGTTCCTGTGTCAATGAGACAGCTTTATAAATGAAGCATGTGTGATAACCATTTATGCTTTATTAAAAAAATGCCAAGTATTTTTTAAAGCAAACATATTTTCGAAGAAAAACATCGACCAACTTGCTGAAGAGATTTAACAGTCAAAAAAGCTGTCTAGCCCAGATCTTGGTAGCAGCTGTAACCTTGCGAAAATTGACCTATAACATAGCCACAGGGTTCTTGATTCTGAGAAGAATCTTCTCTTTAAGAAAATTGATTTGCTTTACAAACCTTGACCCCTCACTATTTTTCATCCTCCATCAACCCCTGGGGCCCACTGACCTCACTGCAAGGAGTCATATGCATGAGACACCCCCCTTCAAATGAGTGGAAAGATTTCCATGTAGGGTTTGTTGGGCCAAGGTTCATAGCAACAAATCTTTCCTTGTTCTGCTGCAAGATTAAGTCAAGATGACTGACATAATTGGCCAAACAGTTTTCTAACTGGCTTTTTACTTTTGAGATGACCTCTGTTTCTCCCATTCGCCTGCTGATTACAGGTCAATAATACTGTCAAGGAGAGATAAAATAATTTTGTCACTTAGAAATATTGTAATGGGATAAAACCCCTGGCTTGTCATATCACTAAATTTGAAAAGATAATTGAGCTGTCAATTTAAATATCAAGTGAATGCCTCCATGCAAGCAGTGTTAATAAAAGCCAGGAGGAGGGTAGAGATGAGCTCAGCTGGCAGGTGAGGGGGGTGAGTTTTGGTGTCTGAGAGACAAGTAACTCTAAACTTACTCTGAATTGATCTGAGCTTCTTGTGTCTACAAGGGTACACTGGGTGCATTTATTTTATGAATATCCTTTCATGCAATCCTTGAACCAGCCACAGGTGGGAGATGATCTTTATTGGGAATGTCATTTCAGCCTGTCAGCTTCTCCACCTATCATGGAGACATGAAAAATCAGTTTATTGCCAACCGCTTTTTACCTCTTTCTAATGAATATTTCCTTCAAAGGTCACTTGCTTGTTTGGATATCATCGAGACAGTTACCAACTTTTATTCCTTGCTGCCTGCCAAAACATTCATATAAGCCAAAGTTTGCTCCCATGCCTACAGCAGTAATTACTATTAATGGGGTAAAGTGATTGAATCATTGAAGGCCTGAGGAAAAATGTTTGCACAGTGTTTCAGTTACTGTTTGCTTTATGGGCTTTGCTGACTGTACTTGCCAGACTTTTGCATTTATTAACAGAGTTCTGTGGTGTCCTGGGCCCTTCTTTCTGCTTTTGAATCACCCTCAGTTCTCCCTGGCAGATCCTGAGTGTCCTGAGTGCTGCACAAGAAGCAAAAAACTTGACTGAGGACATCAAACTGCACAGAAATCACACAGGGAGTGCTCAGCTTTCTCTGGATTCTAATGTCCTATCTCAGCTGGGAAGATGCACTGTCAGCATCAACCACAATCAACACTATCCAAAAATAGGGTCAACGGAGTGAGAACCAGGCTAGTGTGTTTAAAAATGGTTGTGGCTGGCTGCAAAAGTTTCAGAGAAAATGGGAATTCAGGGTTGGCCACAGAGGTGGTAACATGGATTGGGAAAAAGAAGCCAATGTTATTTCCTGTGTGCAGCACTGGGAGAAGAAGAGAAAATTTACATCATGGGACAGCCAACATTTATAAAGCCAGCAACCAAGCCATGGCTCCTATGGATGAATTATAGCCCATCTGAAGAACAACATCATTGTGCAGAGGCATGAATGAAAAGGCTTTTTCTGTGTGGAAACAGAAAAAGTGTACATGGGGGTTTACAACCATGAAAGAGAAGAAGTTTGCAGCGTTTGTTTGTGGTTGATACTATAGATACTATAGATATGAGTAAATCCTGTTAATTTCCATGTACAAGATAACTGCAGCCTAGAAGTATACCTGATCAGTCCTTAGGCAAAGGCAAGTTCCCAGGAGCCTTGACATTTGTGAAAATAATCCAACTGGACATTTTAGCTATAAATGTATCTTCTTCACTTCCTTGTTCAGCTTTCGATTTGGGGGCAGATTTTGATCAGTGGTTTTACAGCTCTTTGGGACATAGTGGCTTTTGTATCAGCTCATGGATTTTGTTACACAAAGTTTTCTTTGTACATTGGAAACCTGGAGAATTGGCTCCATGCGAGCCTGTAGAGTTTATAAAACCTGCAAGCACTAACCTCTCTTGGCTTCTCCTGTGAAAATAAATGTGAACTTGGAAACCTATGATTCTGGCTTGAAACAGAACCCACAGGTATATAAAATTGGTCTGAAAGAGGCCTGCCTCATCAGTGTTCATACAATTTAGTGGTAAATACCAAGCATTCAGAAGTCTTAAATCAGCCTACAAAACCTCAAAATTGTTGGTAAAGTCTTGTTCTGCTAAATAAGAAAATAAATCAATTTTAGGTTTCCATGATTACTTTCTGTTTCTGGACCATTTATGACAACACTTTCAAATTCTTCTCTTCAATGAAGACATCTAGAGACACTTTATTTTTAAAATAATAGCTGAGTATCTTACGATCAGGTGACTCAGAGAGCTGAAGTTTTTGAAAACCATGGCATGCTGAGCCTTGTCACTCACTCAGATTCACTTACAAAAGGTACTTGGTGTGCAAGACAGAGAAAAAACAGATCCTGACCTGCTCACTGATATAAACAAGTGTCTCTTCCTCTCCAGAAGTAAGAGGTGGTTGAAATAGGAGAGCAAGGAACCCTGGTGTACTTAACAGCTTTTGGCCCTGAAATGGTTATTGTTGTAACATGTGAGACAGGTTTAATACGCAGCCAACACAAGTGGAAGTTTGGCCCCAGCATAGATGGCTTCAAACTCTTGGGCTCCAGCTCATTCTTTCTCTCATATCACAGTTGCCTTACCTTAGAAAAGAAGCATTTTACCAAGCAAACCTCAGAGAAAATTAATTTAATCTGAATGAGGTCACCCCTTTTTTTTTTTCCCTTCATTTGTATCTTAAAGCTTCACAGTGAAGGAATTAAAAGTATAGGAGTTGTAGCTTCTTAAATGAAGATTTATTATATTAAATACAGCAGGAATAACCATTAATAAGGTATCACTTTGCTCTGAAAGAGTCTTGGGAACTAGCAACCCCTAAATAATTAGCTTGATTCTAATACTGATGCATTTTACAGCTGCAAACAAATGATTTACCTTCTACACCTTAATTTTCTACTCTGTATTACAAATATTGCATATTCAGTATTGCAATGATGGAGTTGCATTTTCTTGCCTGCTGGAAGACAACAGGTCACTGTGTCTTGAAAAGAGGGAAATAATGGTCTAGGAAATAACGAAAAAGATTGTTCTTCTAGTGTCAGTTGCCCTTCTTGTGTGGGAAGCTCTTCTCTCACACCTTCTCCTTAATGCTACCTTTTTTTCCATGTAGGATCATAAGCTGGTCCCACTGAGGCTGGATTCTCTTCACTTCTCTTTAACCAACTAAAAATGAACCCTGTGTGTACAGTCTCTCTTTAATCAAAAGAGAGAGACTACTGCCTGTTTTAAACACCTCTGGGTGAACTGCATCTACATGTCTCCTTTGGAACAGAGATTTGTGTTCTAGTTGGCCAGACATGAGTTTGCATTCTGAGATCTTATTTTGGAGTTTTCTTGAAGTCTCCAAGCACTGAGCAGAGTATGATTCTTTCTTGAAGATGCTAGTCTATGATCAGGGTTCCCTGGATTCTTTGTTTGGGTGAAATAGCTTTAACTCCTCCTCCCAAAAAATCATTCAGAGCTCCCCCTGATTTGCGTCAGAGCAGAGAGTGTGCTTAGTTTTCAAGTCAAGAATTTTTCACATGCCCACACACACACACACAAACCATATCAAAAATGGACATTGGATATAAAAATAGCCACATTTGCCTTTCTAGTGGTCAAAATAAAGGAGGACCCAGGGTACAGGGAGAGTTTGGAGAAGCTGGTAGAGACTCATGACTATATATCTCCAAGTCAGCAGTTAGCACACACAGTAAGGCTGGGAGACAGTAAAATCTCCCACCATCTGACAGCTGCTTGGCAGCTTTTGAGAACTGAGTCATCACACCCTGGCCCAATTTCTAGCAGACAGGTGTCCCAACCACAGAAACCACCATCACAGGTGTCACTGTTTTGTGTAAGTTCAGCAGAAAGACCACTAAGTTATTTGTTAGCAATCAAAAAGGTCACGGGGCTTAATTTTTCTACCAAGAACTCCTCTTGGCTGGTTTTACCTATGATTTGCTGTGGTCTGATGATTTATGTGTTTTTCCTGGCATTAAACCTGTCTAGCTACATCTTCATTTAATAAATGATTTTCACTGAATCTTTGGTGCAAATGTCCTAGAATGAAAACTCAGACCTAGAGTCAGAGACCTCAAGTTTTAAAATATAATCCTCTCTATGGACTGCTAGAAAGACAAGGTTAATAACAACTCCAGGACCTGATGTTAGCCAGTGTGGTGATACAGTCTGAAATGAACAGTTCCCCATGATAACATCTGTATATTTGCCAGTGTATTGGGAATCAAATGACATTTACTCTTAACTCAACTGAAAATTTTGGTTAATGATAAAACATTTATCATCACATATTTCTCTTCTTTTAGATGATCCAGCTTCAATTGCTGTGCAGGTCAGCACAGTCCCATTGAAGTCAGCATCCCCAGTGTGGCCACAAGTGTGACCCCAGAGTGTTAATACCTGGTAGGAATCCAGCACGGCTGCCTGAAATGTCCAGGGTTTCACACGCGAACTGCACATAAACCACCTTTTCAAAGACAGCCTTTCTAATAAAACAGCCACTGTTGACACAAATAATCCCACATTTCTGATTTGCATAACCTCTAGAAAGCTGGATAGCATAGGAAATAAGCAATAATAGCAGTGTAAATGGCTGTAAGTGAAAGCATATCAGTTACAATGCACCAGTTCAGTCTATGAAGCTCCGTTTATGCTGGCGGCAAAAATAAGAGGAGACATTATGTCTTCATAAAAGCTTGACCTCAAGTGCTTCAGAAGACAGAAGAGACTACATCCAAGGCAAAGCAGACTTTCTGTGCACAGTTATTCTTTAAAGGGCTTTGCTAGGGTTCACATACACACACCCTTTGCTCATGAAATAGGAGAGGGAAGGAGCACCTAACAAATGAATGTTGTGTAGCTCAGCAGCCCCAGCTGGCCCAGTTCCCAATATATTTTGCTTGATAAACAGCTAATCCCTGAGTATAGTGTGGCTTGCATTCCTCCAAAGTTATCATTAATCACAGAAAACCCCAAGTTGTCCTTGCACTGCGTGAGTGCCTATGAACAGCTCCTTTGATAAGGGTGTTTTTACATGCCTGGAGGGATTTAGCTTTTTGGACCTCTGTCCTGTAAGTAGTAAGGCAGACCTTCCTTTGCATGTGAGTCTGCTTTCATTGCTGGTTTCAAGCCACAGAGAATTAGCAGGGATGTTTGAAATGAGAAGTTGTACCGTGCTTATGATCCCCTATTGTATTTGTGCTGTTCCACAGCACTAGTGGCATGGCCTCGTAATTATGTCAGCAGACAGAGGGAAGACAGGGGGACAGAAAAAGAAGGGAATTTCTAAGAGGAAAAAGGGCAAGTTTTTAAAGGGCAAAATATTTAGCCACATGATTTTGTTTATTTTTAATATGGAAGATGAATAGAGCAAAGAAATAAATTATTTTCCTCCTTACCTTATAGCAGACCCAGAAAAGGGAAGAAGAGACAACTGTAGGTCTTTTCCCCAAATAAGGAATAGGTAAATTGCCTTTACAATAGGTGAATATTGGACATAGACACAAATTAAATTGTGAGTTTTTTCATATTGTGAGTAGTTAAGAGCACACATTTCCATTGTGTATCAGACACTTCTCTTAGCCTGAACTGTGAGCCAGGCTTATTTCAGCTACCTGGTCTGGCCTTGCACATGAAAAAGATGAAATCCTGACTATATGATGGAAGCCCTGTAGCTTTCAGCCAAAATAATATCTTATGTCTTCTACAAAAGATAATCAGTCCTATTTGGAAATGGGCAAATCTTCACATCCTCAACTATGCTTTTTATTAAAAAGAGAGATTTGAAACTCATTCCTGTTTTGGATTGTTCTAATCTCAACTTCAACCTATGATACCTATCCAGTACTGAGATAAAACAGTTCTACACCAAAAAATGTTTTTACTTTCTAGATCTACAGTCTTTAACTTCCTTAACATTAAGCATTGTCGTTCAGGGGAAAATTTAAGCTATGCATCTTCAATAGGCATTTGTAGACATGAAGAAAGGATTCTAAGATGATGCTCAAAATTAAATATGGGTAGATTTTATTTTAAAGATACACTATCAGGGTGAGAAATTAGGCTTGCTCATCACCAAACCTTTACTTGCATTGATGAACTTTTATACAGGGAAGTTCAGCAAGGTGGCCTCTCAGGAAAAGAGGCTCCTGGCATGTCCTTCATGAGCAGTCCCTGTTCATGCCCTTGCACAGACATGAACATGTGCCCTTGCATGGGCTCCTCACTTTATGAGAGTCAGAGACAAGAGAAAACATCTACAGCTCCTCAGCTCTGCAGCAAGTGAGGAACAGGACAAGACCCTTCTCAAGTGCAGGGCTGCTGTGACTTTCTGTCTCCTTGGGCACTGTGAAACAAATGTGGCACTGGAATTCCCTGGGGTCCAAGAGCTGGAGCAGCTCCTGAGTGGTGTGAATACAAGGTGGCCTCTTCATGAAATCATTCTTCAAAGTCACCAGGGATCTGGCTGCAAATAGACTGCCTAAAGCAGAAATCAGGTCTGCTGATTTTCATCTTTTAGAATAAAAGCAGAGGTAAAAAAAAGTAAGGGAATAAACAGTAAGCAGGGAAAAGTTAGAGAGTAAAGGCAACATTCTGTATTTCTCCATTGTTGATTTCCACATATAAATATTTCAGGATTTGTTTCTTGGTGAATTTGTCCACAGAAATGAATTCTGGCTTGATGCTTACTACGTTTGCAGATGCCATCTGGTTAGCTTTACTTCCTTTTAAACTATTCTAAATATATTTTGATTTCATTTAATTTGAGGGTAGGACATGTAGGGTTTTTGGTCAGGTGGTATATGGACAAGCCTGAATAAAACTATCTTTATTAAAAGGAACACTAAAAGCAAAACAGATTTTCAGTGCTTGATTCTGTGTACTGAGTGTAATGGCTTTAGTCATTATGAGCACAAAAATCCCAGTTATATAGAGAAAAAGGTCTCCCAAAGCCCTGGTGGCAGATCCAGGGTGGCTGCTCTGAGAGCAAGAGGAGGATGGTGAGGCACTGGACCCGGTTTTCTAGAGAAGTTGTGGGTGCCTCATCCCTGGAAGTGTTCAAGGCCAGGTTGGATGGGGCTCTGAGCCACCTGGTCTAGTGTAAGGTGTCCCTGGCCATGGCAAGGGGTTGGAGTTAGATGACCTTTAAGGTCCCTTTCACCCCAAACCACTCTGTGATTCTGTGATTCTGTGATTCTGTGATTCTGTGATTCTGTGATCAGGAAATGCAGAACTGCACACTCCTTTGCTGCACCACACAGTAACTTAATTACTGCTTGTAATATCAGTTTAACTCATGGAGCTGTGCCTTTTGCCACAAGAGCCACATGACTGGCGTAAGAGAAATAATTTGGAAAAGGATTCTCAACCAGGATGAAAGGACACTTTGTGCAGACAACAGGCATATGTGGGCTAATCCCTGCTTCAGTTTCTTCATTTTTGGGCAGTATTTTCCAGCCTTTTGGAATGGAGCTGACTAGAATATATATTAGTTTCTGGGTATCTTGGAAGAAAATAAAGGCAATCTCAGAAGTATCCATTTCCTCTGGATTAGTTCCTGGAGCCGGGTAGACTCCTGTCAGCCAGGTCTAGGCTGGAATTGCCATTTAACTTTCTTTTTAAATTTAGGAAGTGTCAGAATTTGGGAGTTGGAGAAAACCAAGTCTTTGATTTGATATCCAACGGGACAGCCAAGCAAGTAGGTGAACTCGTTTGGCACCAGATATTTCATAGCCTGCTGAGGATGGTTCTGGGTTTGTTTGTTCTACTGACATGTCTAGGAAATGAAAACAAATCCCCACTGCTCACAACCTCCAGACTCTTGTGACAGACCAAGAATGACAAATCAGAACATGGAAAAGGAACTGGCAAATACATCCTCAGTGTCAGCCTCAAATTTGCTGCCAGTGAACAACTGTCAAAAAGTCATTATAAAATAGGAAAACTCTTTACCCTAGCGTTCCTCGGGAGAGAAAAATTTCCAGCACCAAAGAGAGGTCCTTGGGGAGGATAAAGGCCCCAAGTTATTAGAGTCTGTGGACATACCCCTCTTTCCAAAGATATAAAAAGAAATTTGGATGTAGATTTATTGGGGTGAGTAAAAGCACTTTTATCAGTGGTTTTTTAAAGTGCTTTTTTCCCATATATGTCCACAGGTACATGCTCAAGTTTACACACTGATTTCATATGTGTGTACACCCATGTTTTCACATACACATACAGTGCATTAGTTTATAGACATTGTACCCATGTACATGTGAACATCTTTAGTATGGTTTTTTCCAAAATAAAATCCATTACAAAGATGGCAACAGAGATGGGCCGTGTATAAATAAAATTAAATTAATACAAGTGAACTAATTAGAAGAAAAAAACCAAACAAAAAAATTCTGACCAGAGTGTAAATCCAGACTGTAGTTTTATTGGTGTGAGTGCTAAATTAGTCCCCATATTTCTGAACAGAAGCAGAAGGAAAACTAATTAAAAGAAATAGCCAAGAAATGACTGCTTTAAAAATAATTTAATCTCAGCAACAGGTAAAAAAAAGTTTAAGTTAGCAGAATATGTAGAAGTTTGTGAGCATTTCACTTGCGAAGAACATAGATCATAAATATATTAGAAGCAGTCCCATGGTGAATCAGCTAATGGATAACCATAGTCCAGGTGCTTTGGTAAATTCTGAAGTTTCCAGTCTGTGCTCAATATTCAAACTACCTGCTGTGCACAGAGTACGTATGGAACTGTGGGACTCACTGTCACAGGGTGTAGCAGGAACCAAGCAATCTCTAAAAAAAGGACTAAACAGCCATGTAAACTCAGTGGACTGGACAGTCCCCACTTGAGGTACCCTAAGCGGTCACTGAGAGAAAATTGCTGTCCTAGCAGGATCATAGTGGACATTCAGAGTTCAGGTGCTTTTAGATATAGCTCTTTCTGAGTGTACTCCAGATAGCTTTTGCATTTGCATCTTTTTTCTTTCATTGCTAAATCAAATGGTTCTTTGCAGCATGTTTTACCCCTGGCCCCTCATAGATGTTGGATGCTGTAATGTTCCATATTTATATCTTGTGTCCTACATGTGTCTAAACTCATGATCTATTTTTCATAAATAAGTAGTTGTGATTGGAAGCAAAGAAAAAAAAGAAAAAGGTGTCTAAGTTTTAAATGTAGGCTTCTAAACCTAAATGCTGGCACCCAAATAACTGGCCAGCTTTCCAAAAGCCAAGCCCCTGGAAATTTCCAGTAATTACAGTTGCCATACCAACGGCTGTCAGCACTCTTGCAAAAGCAGGTCATGTATTTAGGTGCCAAAATGTAGCAAGAGGGGTCTAATTTCAAGCTTTTTTTTTTTTTTTTTTTTTTTTTAGATCTGGCCAGGAGAACTGATGATAATTGAGAACAGTTTCACCTCTGCTGCCACTCTCCAGTTTCTCCAACTGGAGTCACAAGACTTGCTGTGGTCTTGCAAAAGAGAAGATGTTTGGGGAGGTGAAGCATGAGGTGTTAGCAGTCATTCCCAGTTCCACCCTGGGGTACAGGATTTGAGCTAACACAGAGATATCCCACAAACTGATTTGGGGGCAAACAGCCAAAGAAGTGTGGGGTTTGCTGTAGGCTCATTTCACTGGGCTGGAAGCAGGCTATGACTCAAATCCATGGACACAGGAGATGTTTGGTTTGTTTTATTGCTGCACCAAGTTCCATGGACCTGCCATGCAAGCAGGCATGTGGCCAGGTGCTCACTCCACCTCCATCCAGTGATGGCCACTTCCCCCTTGGAATCCTTCCCTTGGAATCCTGCACTGCCTTGCTGCCAGCTTGCAGTCCCCCTTGCTGGGCATGAGCCAAGGCATTTTTGAAGGGAGGACAAACGTGTCCCACTTAGTGCCCAGCTCCTGGGAGCTTTGAGCACAGCCTCTACACTGCCTCTGCCTCCAAATACCTGCCTGCCCTCAGGCAAGTCACTTAAGCTCTCTGTCTTGAAGCAAAATAAAGATAACACCACTTCCTTCTCCCTGCATTTTGTGTATCTTCTTCAGCTCAGGTGTAAGTTCCTAAGGGCAAGGTTTGTCTCCTCAGTGTGTTCAGTGCCTATCAAAACAGAGCCTTGATCTCAGCTGGGGCCTTGGGGCACGGCTGCAGTGCTGTTATTATCGTTAATAATAATAATAACGAATGCAATCAGATCAAAGTCACTGCCTGTATGAGTCATTTTTGGGGTAAAGTTAGTCATTACAAAGAGCAATAGGTAAATGTAAACTTCAGGCGCTGCCAAGATTTCTCTTTTTTCCCACCATTTAAAAATTCACCCTTGGGAGTCTGGGTGAGCAACATGATCTGGAAGGGCCCGGCCCTGCCAGAGTTTCCCTGTGGATGGGCACTTGTGCTCACATGCCTGACACTGAAATGTTAATGGGGTAACTTTGCTCTGTACAGCTCAGCTATGTAAATACCCTCTGTGGGTTTTCTGGATCAGAGGTGAAACTCCCTTCCATATCGAGTCTTCTCTGAATGGAATTCAATCTCTGTCATTGCCCTGTGTTGCACCTGCATAAAAATCAGCACTGCATGCCATAAACATATTTTTTTCTTGCTAAGCATTGCAGATTTTACTTGTTTAGGGTGGTTTTTTTCCGTTTTTTAAATCAGTTGAATGAATCACAACAAGGGTGTCTTGAAAGGGAAAAAAAAATTCCAAGAATTAATTGCTTAGTAAAAACTTTAAAATGAGATTTTTCACCTGAAAGAAAAGGCCCACAGCCAACTGGATTACACAGGTGCAAAGTAAGACACAAGAGGGAGCTCACATAATAAATAACAATGATAAACAACATTTGAAAACAGTTCAAACCTATGGAGGAAAGGAAATTAATAAACCTTACAATTCCTTTTTGTGGTTGGGGTTCTCATCACTACAGTTGTTGTTACAGGCTATGGGAACATGCTTACAGGATCTCAGTACACCAGGCTTTGCCGTGGAAAAAAAAGGCACAACCCAGTCACAAGAGCTTCTGGAGGCATGGAAGAAGAGGACAGAGCCAGGAGACTGCAGGGAGACTCTGTTCTGGCAGTGTTCAGGGCAGAAAGTGACCTGAGGTTAGAGCTCCTCCAGGAGTATTGTCAAATGTTCAATGTGTGTTGCCACTTAAAAATGCATTTAAATATCCATGTGCATTTATGTTTCTGAAGAATGAGGGCTCATATTTAAGAGACAGCAACCACATATACAGAAAATCAGAGGACTTTAAGCTGAATCTGCAACCCAACCATTGAATTTTTTGTGTGTGGAATCAGGAGGAGTTTCATTTCTGGGCCTGCAAGTTTAGTTCACTCCAGGAACCACATTTCTCAGAACTTAGAGAAACCGAGCTCTTTTGACAAACACATTTGACAAAACTCTTCCTTTTTAAGTGTTAATGTGATCAGTCAAAACCTTTCAATTCCTAAAGTTCGTGTCAAAATAAGGCAATATCTGTCAGTAACTACTATGGGCTTGATCTGTTGGCAGAAAGCCACCCTCCCTGCAGATGGACACAGGTTTCACAGTGCTGGACCCTGGCTCTTTCATCTTTCTGAGGCTGCAACTGCATGTACTGGCACACACGTCTCAGATCCTCTACAAAAATCTGACGGAAAAATAGAACAGCTGGAGGGCTGTCCTGTAAAGCAAGGCCGCCACATTATGACAGCTCTGGGCATGCGTCAGGATTACCACCTGAAAGGATGTTAGAGGGTCATCAGTGGGTCACTAGTGTGGGGAGGACTCACACACAGATCTTGTAATGCCTATTACCCTCTGATATCCATCATCTCCAACAAGAAAGCATATCCTGGACACAGTTGTGACTGGGGTTGGATGTGCCCTGGTCCATATGCTGGCACTGGTGGTTGTCACAGGCCTCTCAGACATGTCCCTCCAGAAGTGCCAGAGACAGAGACAAGGTGTGTGGTTCTTTAGAAACTATTAGCAGAGATCCACAATTAATGCAACTGCAGGGAGTGTGTACCTCCTTTCATGTGCCAGGACCTCTCTGGTGTGCAGCAGCCCTAGAGAGCTGCTGAGTGCCTTTCAGCCAAGGGCAGAGCCAGTTCCTATGCTGGGACATCTGAGTCTGTGGTATGAACGTATCCACCCACATCAGCAGTGGCCCCATTCCGTTGCTCTGCTCCTGTAGTGCAAATGGGCTGTTCCAATCAATAGTGCCACTCATGGAGCGTTCAGAAATCTGTTCAGTCCTGACAGATGTTTGTCAAACAGGCCATTGAGCAGCTCAGGACCAACTGGTGCTACTCGTGAGGCTGTATTAGCTGTGTGACCATGGGCTGTTGTTCACTTTGTGCTGGGGTGTCCCTCAAAGACCATCCACATACCGGCATCAGGAACTCCACACGCTGGAGGGAACCTAAGGAGAATATGCCGGATCTGACAATGGAGTGTCTCCCTCAATGTGTGGCTTGCTGGAAGGGACATGGTCACCATAAGCATCTGAATGCTAAATAGACTTGTCAAGCACACAGCCAAAGGCCATAAGAACTTCAGCAACTGAAACGATCAGAGACATCTCAACCCTGAGATCCTCCTTCATTATAAGATTCCAACATACAAAGTTTAGTCTGAATAAACTGACAATGCTGTATATCCTGGACCTCAACGCTGTGATTTATATTCTTCCCACTCCTTTGAGAAAAGTTGATTAATTCTTCAGCAGAGAGGGCATTTTGTAGCCAGATTCCACAGCTGTGGAATTGCAGAAAGCCCGGCAGTGGATCCTGGGCTGGCAGAGATCATCCTCACACTGCTTGATGCATTTGATCTCTGGAGAGGAAGGAGTACATACCCGGCATGGCACCGGGGCCAGCTGGCTTGGGAGAAGCAATGCTGGCTTTGACTGTGCAAGCAGGTGCTTGCTTCCCCTCCCCATCAGATGGGGAGAGTGAAAGAACAGCTGTAAATAGAACAAGGTTTTAAAAACTGGAGAAATAGAGATTTTAAAAAAAAAGCAAAACACAAACTTGCCTGTCTTACATTGGAAACCTGTCATGTTTTTAATCTAAATTAAAGCTGTGCTAGTATTATGCAGTAAAACAATTGCCTACTACCAGGGCCACACATTTTTGAGAGGTGAGAATAAGCCATATGTCTTCCATAAAAACATACTGATACAGTTCAGCCTGTTCTTTATGCTTTCTGGTAAATCATATTCTTTTACAGACCATGGTTAAAGGGAGCAATACTTTTGTTTGCCAGAAAGTATTTACAATACTGTATTATCCTTCACTTCTACCAGTTTTCATTTGTTACTACTGACACATGGTAAAACTGTTTAAATTATCTCCAGGCTCAAGTACAAGGATTTTTTATAATTCAGTCTGGTCTATTTAATTTCCAGTATCTAAGCTACCATAATGAAAGTGTTACTCAAGGTTTCTTCTTCAACTCCCCCCTCTTTAGATCATAATAAAGACAGCTCACTTGAGCAAATAGTTTCTTTGAAATGTTAATCCTCCTCAGATGTGTTTTTTGTTAGATCAGCTGCACTGTTAAAATACTTTCTATTTTCCCATTAATTGGAATCCAGAATAACGTTTATTAGCCATATGGACACAAAGTAGCTCATTGATGAAGACAACTGAATTAAAGCCTCATGTTAAACAATGAATTAACTGTGATAGAGGGTGAAAAAACCACACTTACATAAAACTGAGTTGTCTATCCCTCTCTTAGCCAACACAATCTCTCCTTAAAAGAAGAAATGTATTTCAGACACTGCCCCCAGTGCAAACCAAAATCCATACAAAAGCATAGAAAGGAGGGTGAAGGTAAAAACCTACAGCAAAGGGGCTTATTGAAACACCATTTTTTGAATTTATTGGTTTATATTAGTTTTTATTTGGCACTTAAAGACTGAAATCCCAATGAGCTGAACCTTTCCTTCAGCAATGCCTGTGGAGGTGCATGCTTGCTGCAGAGCTGGCTCTGTGGTTGCTCCCTGGCTGGAGACCTTGGCTTGGCTCAGGTGTGATCAGGCACAGTGTGAGATCTCACGCTGGAGCTGTTCCTCCCTCCTTCCCTGCCTCGCCCCGAGCCCGACACCGCTGCGCTCCAATAACGAGAGCAGCTCCATGATTGCTTCTTAACGAATTGTGGGGGAATGTGCACGGTTCCCCTGGGGTGTGAAAGGAATTTTAGGTGGGTCATCAGCCTTCAGCTATTAAATTACTTGGGCAGGTTGTGTAAGGTTAGCAGCCAAGGAAGTTACCTCCATGTAAATCAGCAGGCACAGAAGAAAAGCTGTGCTAGATCCAGGTGAGAAGAATGTGTCTGGGAGGACATTAAGGAAAACACCAGATAAGAACCTCAGCTTGTGTGCAGTGAAAGCATGCTTAAGCTTCAGTAGACTTCAGTAAATAAGCTTTGTTTGGAAACTCTGCCTGTAATTTTGAAACAGGAGACATCTGAGTCCATGGAGAATTTTGAGTCCTAGTCTATGCTTCAATGAGAGCTCAGTCTTTCTGGAAATATGTCCCACTATTGTTGCTTGATTTACACATTCTGTGCAAGTCTGAACATGGGCATACAATAATTAAGCAGTAGGAGCTGTGGTGAATGAAGCTTCAGTTTACGTGTAGGGCTTCCAGAGGCACAGGAAGTTGGTGTTATTTACTTAACCAGGAACAATAGATCACTTGCTATTCAGCTGGCATTTCCATTGCTGGCATGGATGGGCGCACCCTCTGCTCACACCCTCAGCTGCTGCACCCCTACCTGCTCCCTCCACTGCCTCTGGCACTGGTGATGCCTCCAACAGCAACCAGACAGATTTCCAGATTCCAGCAATTGACAGAGAGCAAATTTGGAAATGTGCACTGTGCTAACATGATTAGGCCTGTGAACATGCAAATCCTTGGAAAGAATTTTAGTTTTATGCAACTGACGTAAATAAAAAGGATCCTGTTTATGCACTGCCTAGACAGCCACTGCACAAACTAGACTGCCAGAGATGATTTCATTCACCTCTTTAGTGAGACACACAGAGAATCACTGCAGATACCTCCAGGGTATAATTTTCATGATAATCAAAACACAGACACGCTACACAATAGTTTACAACCAGAACTGAGAGCAGATATCTAATTCTGGGGAAGGGGGGAAATTTCTGTGTGTCCAGAACACAAACACATGTCCTGATGCTCACAGGTCCCCATAGCTACTCTGCCTGATGTCACAGGATTTTGGGGGGGCAATAAGTGATCCTTTTCAGATAGACCAAATAGGCAGTATTTCTAACTTCCTTCAGCATGCCATGTGTCTCTAATTCAGCAGGACACAGTCCTGAGCAGAGTGGCCCTTACATCAACTTTTCCCTCAGAGCACCCCACACGTTACCTTGTTTTGCAGCTTGTTGCAGTGAAAAACCACCAGAGCTGCATTCACAAAACCTCACACAGAGATCAATCAGGTTACTCTGGTTAATCCTGACTCTCACTTGGCAGTGGATTATAACCTCCCTCATGAGGTAATTTCTAATTCCTCATGAAGAAAGTAAGGTGGATTCCTTTGGCATTTGCAACAGTAGGCAGGGAACAATCCACTTGAGTTTTCTGCTGAAAGGCTGAAGTGTTGTGCTGAGGGTAGGCTAGGTTGTCATCAGTAATGTGGAGTTGTGACCATTGTACCTGGGGCAAAAAAAGTGAGGAAGAGGTCTTTGAATGGATGGAGATTATCAACACTTCCCTAGGGATGAAGTTCACACGGGCTCTGCTTGTGAAGCCCTTGACTAAGAAGAACTTTTCCAAACTTAATGAGTCTAAGACTGAGTATTCAAAGAAATCTTTGAGTCAGGGAACATGGAGTGTTCTCTCATTGCTGATAATATAGCAAAAGACAATCTGCTTCCCAGAGACAGTTCTGATAATTTAAGCCATTTTTTCATTGGAGAAAAACCTCAATGTTTTATTTGAAACACACTATTTTATTAAAATTGTGAAAGATTTGAATCACCAGAGTTTCCTAACAAAACCTGAGAACCTTGGAATTCTTATGGCTTCCTCTTTCTCTACCCCTTTTTATTCCTCCCCAATTTTTTTCAGTAGTAGATTGAGAAGAGAGGAGAAAAGGCTGGTTATAGGACTGAAAAAACTAATACTTAGAGTTTTCAGGTAAAAAGATGAAAATGGACTTGTTGACTTCTTTTTAAAATATTTCTGCTTCCCTGTGTGACTGCTGTGAAGTTGTGGTTAATGGCAGCTGGTTGAATTGGTATATACAGACAAGCACAGCTGAGATTGGAAGGGACCTCTGGAGATTGTCTTGTCCAAACTCCCTGTTCACAGTAGAATCAGTTCAAGCAACTTGTTCCAGACAATTTCAAAATGGTCCTTCAGCTCCTTCTGCAAATCCAAGCTCTCTAGGTGTTTATTTTTCTTTACTGAATCCTGCAGATCTCCTGACCACAAATAATTGCTGATTCCTACCAGTGAAGGATATATGCAGCAGTCTTTCTTATCCTGTTTTACAATCCATGTCCTTTCCCTTTCAGCATTGTTCAGAGAATACACTCTGATACTCTCCAGAAAGCAAGGTCACTTGTTGACGAGAAATCTTTAAACCAGTAACAGAGGAAAAATTAAAAATACTCCCTGTCATATGTGTAGAAATTATCTCTCACCAGCACTTTTCTTACAACAAAACCAGGAAATTCACAGGCAAAATAGCCAGGATACACTCTCAGCTGTTTATAACAAGCCATCAAGCAAAATTAAAAGGCAATTTGTTTTGGAACAGGCCTTTCAGTGCCCTAAACACTGTGTAGTTTAGAAAATGATGCTCAGTGTTATTTGTGCTGTCCCAAAGCCACCATCAGTGCCAGTGGCACCAGGCACAGGAACCCAGAGAGGGAACCAAGGGTTTGCAGTTCCACTACTGCACTGCACCACAGATTTTGGGCAAAATCTCAGCCAGCTTGGCTTCCCAAGTGCCTGAAGTGGGAGATGCTGTCCATGTAGGTCTGTTCAGCACCCAGCTCAGCAAGAACTACCTTTTTCCTGGAAGTACAGCAAAATACAAAAAAACATGAGATTGAGTCATACTGTGAAGAAAACTGAACCATCACAACTTCAGCTGTCCTGTTTATATTCAAATCACTTTGGCTGTCATGGCCCACAAGGTACAATTGTTATACAATTAATGCAGTCTACTTTTAAATGTAGGGTTTTTTTTTCTTTATTTGTGAGTCCACAGAACAAACCACAATTTTTATATATATCCAAATGATCATTAAAATCTAAAACATTTTCTCGCTGAGATTTCAGCCATTTCCAAAACCAAGCCTTCAGTTCTTAGATATTTTAACTGTACTGCTCTTTTGTTAGTTCGAATGGATTATTTTGAAATTTCCCTACTTTATATTTTAATGTACTTTCTAGGCATACTGGCCATTCTTTCACAGGAGCATAAAGTGGTTATTGTTAATACATACATACTGGCTAGTAGCAAATGTTTCTGGAGTACTGGGCTTTCTGTAATGACATTAAATGAAGGGAAAAAAAAGGACATGAAGTAATACTGATCTCTATGACAGCCTCTGTTTGCAGGACAAGGATTTAATTCAGAATTAAGCCACATTAGTGTTAAAGAAGCTATTAGTCACTTGCAAATTTTTCTCCCCAAAACCCCATTTCATTGCTCAGTGCAATAAGCTGGTACATTTATCCACAAACATTTGATGACTGATGCTTTATTTTGCCTTTGAATGTTTCTTTAATGAAATCTGGGTTCTTAAAAATATCCAGTAACATGGTTAACCATTTTGCTTTCACATTAACAGAGCAGTTATTCTGTTGCCATTTGTCATTTACCTAGCTTTGATATGTGACCCATTTAAACAGAAAAACAAAAATCAGGTATCAATACAGATATAAATTATTTACAGAATTTTACTGGGTATAAATAGATGTGCCTCTTTGTGTGGCTTTTTCATTCTTTGTTGACAGGCATACATTTACTTATGTTTTGCATTAACTGTGGAAAACTTCCCTTGAGTTTTGTCAAACTGTCTTGTTCTGAGAATGCATGAAACAACTGTCTTCCAAGTTTAGGATATGCTTTGTTGTCTTTTGAAAGTTATAGTGTAAATTTGCTGAGGGACATTTAGTCCAGCAATGCTCAGAGTCCAGCAAAACTATTTCTAGGCTAAATGGTACTTCTGGTCTCTAAGGAGCTTCTACAGCCGCCAAAAATCCCTGGGACATGTGCACAACCCCTTTTCCCAGGCTGGGCTGTGCTTGAGACCAGAAATGTGGGCATGTGTTGATAAAAGAGAAGATTAATGTTATACTATCTGAAAATTGTCT
This sequence comes from Orthonyx spaldingii, assembly GCA_013397795.1. Taxonomy (NCBI): domain Eukaryota; kingdom Metazoa; phylum Chordata; class Aves; order Passeriformes; family Orthonychidae; genus Orthonyx; species Orthonyx spaldingii. Next base: position 497,629 of record VZTJ01004884.1, read on the forward strand.
GACACCAGCTGAATCTCTCCCATTCTTGGCTGTGCTGGGTGGTGCTTTAAGGTGGAGCCACCAGAAAAAGAACTTGGATTTAAGCACCAAATTGACTCGGTGGGCTCTTTCTGAGTTAACGAAGGGGAAATTTTGGGTGCTGATCTCCTTCCTTTTGCCTGCCCCCAGAGTGGGGTCACACCTGTCTATCAGGGAAAAATCTGAAAAGAAGAAAGCTGGAAGAGAAGAAAGGTGCAAGAGAAGAAGGCTGCAGGGCTTTTCCCAGAGGAGCCAACCAGGCTGTCGGAGGGTGGCTGCTGCCCTCAGCTCACCTCCCATGGCTGAGAGCTCTTGCACGGGTGCATTTTGCTATCGTCATCCTTGTTCTGCTATTTCATTCAGTCATAGGCCCTGATTATTTAAACAACTGAAACCAGAAGACTTTGTTCCCTTGACTCTGTATTCTCCCGAGTAAAAATAAGCCAACAAGATGTTTCTAAGAAAAAGGTTGATGCTATCTTTTAAAATGTACTTCCAACTGATTGCTATCTCTCTTCAAGCTGGGCCTTCTGCCACCCCTGCTCCCCCTCTTCCTGGCACCAACCAGGAGTTTAAATCTCACCAAAAGGACGGAAAGCTTCAGCCCTGCCCCAGCCTTGCAGGAGGTATCTGACCTCTCAAGAATGTCAGAAATGGAGGTCTTTTGAGATCTTCGCATGTTTTGCACTTGAAAATTGTCTCCAAGCGCTTTTGAGAGTCTGGTTATCTATATGGGTGTGTGAGAAATGCCATAGGACGGGCAAGATGAGTCACACACAAGATCCTGTTTTTCACAGAACAAGCCCTGGTGGAACTGCCACTTTAACCCTTATTTTTTCATTTCTCAGAGTTTCTTCCCTTCCTTAAAACTTGTTCCCATCACTGGCCTTAAGAGGATCTTTTGTCACATCCTTTCCACAGGTACCATTGACTTTTTTGATTCATGCAGTTCACTTCTGAGAGATCCTTTCTGCCTTTTAAGGGTTATTTGCCCTTTTGCAGCAAGGCACTGTGCTCTCTCTGTTGACGTGAGCCCTGCAGAGAATTATCGCTTGGACATGCACGTTGGTGCCAAGTGGAGATAATGCCCTCTTTTCAGACTGAAGCCTGCCCGTAGGAGTGTTCCCAGTACGATTTTCACAGTCATAACTGCAGTTAATCTTAAACTTGGCATAGCCTTCCTTTCCCTGTAATGTTCTTAATAACTCTTTCAGGGTGGGAGAATCCTCAGGGTTTTGCAGTGCTGCATTCACCTACTGATTCATTCTTGCCAGGTTGGTGTTGCTAACCAAGGTTCAGCTTAATAAGCATCTCTACCATTTATATTACAGTTCAGGAAGTTATCTGTCTTTTCCAGCTAAACAACACTGAGAGCAGGAGGAAGCATTTTTTTCTGAGCAAGCAGGAGGTGCCGTGCAGCACAATGGTCAGTAAATACATAGCGGCAATTTGCAGGGTTTATTTTTAATCCAGGGCCTATGTTGAGAGAATGGCATGAACTGGATAAATCAATCAGGCAGTTGCAAAGCAAGCTTGAAATGAAAGGGCAGTCAAGGAGGAAGTGGTAAATAACACACAGGACTGATTACTTCTGGGCACAGCTAAGGCCTTGGGTTTAAGGAGTAATTACCTGGTCACACCTAAACCCTCACTGGTGTGCAATGTGCAAACTGCAGACTTCAGCTGAGAGACTGCTCTTGCCTTTGCCAGCAAGATTTTCCTTGCTAAGAGCCATTTATTCCTGGTTTCTTGAAGGAGCCGGAAAGTGTGCAAGACCCCGTGCTTGGTCACTTGTGATCTTTGGTCTCAGCACTAGCACAGAGCTCATCTGCTTCAAATGAGGTGGGGAGAGCAAGGGAAAAGAAGCTGGACAGTTGACATTTCTCCTCTGTAACAAAGTTGAGATGCAGGACTGAGCCCCATAAATAATTTGTACCAAACTGGCAGCTGGTTAGACCAAGTGTACAAAAATGCTCCTTACACTTAAGTGTGGTGGGCATGCTATGCAACCCAGCAGGGGTGAGCCAAATGCCACATTTGCAAACTTGTTCACAGCTAATCCCACCAAGAAAAATAAATGGACAGAGTTCAAAGAGAGCCAAGCAGTGTCTGCCCATTGTACTCATGGTGAGAAGCCTGCAGCTCATCTCCCTTGGATATTTCTGGGTAAATGTAGGGTGGATTTCACTCAGCTTGTTCTTCTTAAAAGCCTGTTGCAGACAGATAGGACAGAGCCTTTTCTGTAGCAGACAGACACAGATGGCCCTGCCCTGTTGGGACAATAGCAAGTGGAGGTCTGATATTGGACGCAGTAATTGCATGCCTGCCTGCTTCCTTCTCTCCCTGTTAAACCTGAACAGAGTTGGGAAATAGAACACACCTAAAGAACTGCCGGAGACAGGAGATCAGCTGTGGCCATGGTGTGCTTTTCATCCCAGAAAACGGTCCAACTAATGATCCAGTTAAATGAGGAAACGCAAAATGAGGCCGCCATTTTTCACCAGTCTACTTCCAGGGACAGCTTTCTGCCAGGAGACAAGTAGTGGATGATGAAAAACTTCCTCAGTTGCGTCTCAAATGAAAAAAAAGTAATTGAACCCAAATTATGTTTAGGAAGACAACAGCATTCAAGGGTGAAGGAGAGCCATGAAACAACATGACTTGGTGGGAGAAGGAACAAGATATTGTGTGTATAGGCTGCTCTGGGTATTACACCGAGATCCTTGGGATTTACCACTGGTCCTAGAGCTCCCAAAACTGAAATGCAGATTGCCCTACACATCTGTTCGGGCCATGTATCAACTAACATGCAGAACCAGTCATGGAGACACAGAGAGTAAATGGCGATTTCACGTCATTCACATGCCTGAGTGTCACATGTGTCCCCTTCTCCTGGACTCCAACCAAACTGGATACTGGGACTTGCATTTGTATTAGGGCTCTCTGCTCCAGGATTTGAATCAGTTTTCACCTGGTGGTAATGTCAGGTACCTGGCAAGTGGACTGCAAATGACCCTCACTCCAATTACCCTGCATCAGCAGGATCCTTTCCATGCAGAGCCTGACTTACACCCACGGAGCGAAAAACAATATATGCATATTTTCCTAATAAATTCTCCAACTTTTCTTGAGCCTGAGCTAAACCTTCTTATCTAATATCAAGTAATTTAAGCATTTTTAACATTCTAAAGACAAGTTAATCCTTTTATAGGGAAAAGTCAGAAAATGGGCTTAGAATGACATTTTAACAGTGTCTATGGTATGTTAAGCCGATGAAAAATTCTAGCAGCAGTTTCAAGCATTTTTGGCTAAAATAATACTGTGATCTTAAAGCATTATAAGATATAAGTATCACACCAAATTGCTAGCTGATTGTCCATAATGTAAAATATGATATTCTACCAACACAAGCTGCTTTTTTCCCCCCAGTAACTTCAGTTCTCAGATATGGTTTTAGTGACATGACACATTTAATATGAGTCTTAAGTTGACCTGGTCTTAAAATTACATTTATTTGTCTCTTTTGAGCTCCCTACTTTTCCCAGGTAAGTTTTGCTGCCAAGTAACTCTTCATTTTCACCTGTTTTCCAAGGCTTAATTTCCACAATTTTTCTAGTTTTATCAGAGTGTGATAATGTTAAAGATGAATGCTAAAGATGATGAACAGACAATCCTAAACTCCTTTGTTTGCCCACAAAAAGAAAAAATATTAGAAGAATAAAGAAGAAAGAATGTTGATTTGTCCAACACATTCTGCATTAGTTAGGAACCTATCTTTGAGTTTTACTTTTATCCGTTTTTATTGTCTCTTTTGGAGGTGACAAAAGAACATCAGGAAAGTTTCCTCATTTTCTATTTCTGTTCTTGCCCAACGTCCAAAGGAGCTCAGAGGTTAATAAACAAAGCATGTACCTCTTCAAAGTTTGGCAAACTGGTCTGCAGGGCCACCACACAAACCATCATATATCACGTAGTTGAGAGCAAAGCAGTCCTGACCATTTAATAAACCCAGTGAACGATCCAAGTTTTAAGCCCATCTGCTATTTAAACATCCACCACAGTGCATCTCTTGCCTGAGCCTGGGAACCACGGCAGCATTATCAGAGTGCTGATCCCATTCCTGAAAGCCCTCAAGCACCCACTTGCTCATTACCCCCACCCAAGGCTCTCCCAAGAACACACACCGCAGAGCTCCCTACGCTTAATTCTTGGTTTGTTTGGTTTTTTCCAAGCCGGGTTTGCTTTCCAGCCTTTCAATGAAGGGAGTGCCGCCATGGAGGAATGCAGGTGTGTGCTTTGCTCCTTTCAGCCCAAAGACAATCCAAGGTACCTGGAGCTGCTTGAGATGGCCTCGTGCCTGGAACAGGGCTGGTAGGAGACTTGTGCCCTCTGGGGACACTCCAGGGTATCTCACACGGCTCCAGGGGACTTCCTAGAGAAGGTCAATGAAGCTCTCTGGAGTTCATCTTGGAACTGAAATCAGGGTGAGCTGTCTGCTTATTACTGGATGGAAATGGAAAATGGGGTTAATTCAGGTTTGGAAACAAGCAGCCAGTAGTCAAGAGGCCTCAACAGTCCATGATGCTGTTTGGAAACTGACTTGATGTTATCCTAGACAGCACCCTCGTTGACTCCATGTCATGGCAACCTGTGAATGTGACCTCACCAAAGCTAAAGAATCTGCTTTGGCACATGGTGGAAGCCTAAGGAGCATGACTGGAGTCTTTGTGCTTTATTAACAGTTTAGCACATCATCCTCATGCCCCAAGACAGGATAGTCAAAAGAAGTGTTAAATTTGGAGCCACAATATAGAGCTACAAAGCAAAAGTCCCAACCTCCATTCCCAGCTCAGCCAGACTCTTCCTGCAAGAACTGCAGCAAAACTGCATCTATCCCACTTTCCCTCTGTCAAAAGTATGGCTCACACTTCTGAATCCTGCAAGAGAGCTGTGGAGAAAATATCCTTTCATAATGGGATCAGATACTGTGGGGAAGAGACTAAGTAACTTGGGGGAAAAAAAGATAGGTGACTTGTTCCCAGATCTGTCTCTTCCAGAGATACCACCTTGGACTTCCATTCCTGATCTACACAACCAACGCATGACTTCTGCTTTGTGACTTCGTATTTTCCATATTTTAAGTTAAGCAGGTAAGATAGTCCTGCTTCACAACTGCAGAAAGGTCAAATACATGTCTTTTAACACCTTCTACATCACCCCTAGGAAAAAGGCAAGAAAACAACAAACAGCAGCCCTTCTGCCCAGTGCTGAAACAGCCTGCAGCAACGTACAGAGCAGAGAAATGTCTTTAGTTAGCTTTCTAACTGCCTTTGGTTTATGAATGATCCCATCTTTACCATGAAACATACTGGGAAATTGTAAAATTTAAAAAAAAAGCTTTAAAAAGATTTTAAATCATCTCTCAATGACTAAAATTTCAAAGGAAGGACAGAAAACTGCAGAGTTATCTACTGTGACCTTTGGCAATGAAAAGTGTTTGATCTTTACCTGACAGGAGCAGAACAGGAGTCATCCCTAGCCTGAGCCACTTACAAAAGGAAGAACTGCAGAGCTTTCATTCCCCTATGGTTCTCTTCAAGATTAGCAGCAGTGAACAGCAATTTCTGTTTGTTTTTACAATAATATCCTGTTTTGTAATCCACAGGAAAAGGAGTATGAAAGTAGCAACCTTGGCAAGGGTTGGGGGCCAGGAGACTGTTTTCTGAAATCTCAAAGCTCGGGAACACAAAGACTTGGAGGAATTTTCAAGTACAGTGAATGCCAAATGGTAACGAAAACGACATGACAATGAGAGGGAGAAATTATTTGTTCACCCTTGTAACAAATTCTTCTTCTAGGGTCACTTTTTTCTTTTTCAGTGAACAATTGACAGGTGGTTACTTCCCAATGCTTTTAAGTAAGGACTTACTGCAAATTTAAGGATTGTTAATATTTTTTCCAAAGAGAAAACAACTGAAAACAATAATAATAATAATGATAATAGTAGTAGTAGTAGTAGTAGCAATAAATGGAAGAGTGTCATTTAACACCAAACAAGTGAACAGCCGAAAAATACACAGAATACAGATGGCCAAGAAAATAATAGTATTATTAAAGGGTCAGAAAACCATTTCTGTTCAGCACTTACACAACAAACAGATTAGGTCATACTTTTCTCCATGAAAGATAATACCTGGTGAACCCATCCTTGCAGTTCCCATTCAAAGACTGGAAAGAAAAGCATGTTAGGACTAGAGAAGGCACTAAAAAGAAGCCTGTGTCTACCAGAGCATGGTTTCAAAGGGCCATAAGCTAGAATAAATATTGACACAGTAAGGAAAAAATATGCAACAATAGCAATTGTCCAAAATGGGCATGATTTGGAAGCTAGCAGACCCACACTGAGCTAAACAAACCTAGACAAGGACCAAGGTCCCAAATTTAATGTTACTTTTGGAATTTGACTTTCACTGATTTCACTAAGAATTAGACACAGAAACACCTTCATGACTGTAGGTCTGATTCACTGACTGCTGTTGTTTTTCAGCCATTTCCCAACCACAACCCCTTCCAGCAGGGAGAAACAGAACATCATAAAGGAGATGGACCTTGGGACAGAAGATGTCACAGAGTTTCTCTGCCACAAGGCTGTTCTGGGTCTTCTTTCAAGTCTTCATCCTGCTTTTGCTTTGAGATAATTTCTCCTAAATATGGCTTTTCATGTTATTATGAATAGTGTCTAGCAGTTCTTCCTCTGTCTGATCACCTTTGCTATTTCATCTTCTCTCTTCTCTTCTCTTCTCTTCTCTTCTCTTCTCTTCTCTTCTCTTCTCTTCTCTTCTCTTCTCTTCTCTTCCTCTTCTCTTCCTCTTCTCTTCCTCTTCTCTCTTCTCTCTTCTTCTTCTCTCTCTCTGGCCATTAGGTCCCTGCCTCAGTTAGGTGGCATGGACCACACTCTCTAATAGCACATCTCTGCTTCCAGTCCCTGATAATGCACCATTTTTACCAGTTAAAAGTATGGTCTCATATGCAGGCACAACTGTTCAGCAAAGACTAGTTTTTATTGCAAATGTTCCCAATGTTTTTACCTAAATTTTGTCTCTAGCTATTCTCGTTTTCATTTTAATCAGTTCAATAACCTGTTTAATTATTCATTGGAAATTATTTCAGCTACATTTCTTGAGAGTTAAAGTTTTTAAAAGAAAATCCAAAGTAAAAAAAAAAATTTTCAATTTTCTTATTCTTTCTTTATGCATAAAAATTCCAGAGGAAATCAATGTTTTAATCTTTTTTCACACCAATATTCCACTGATGTATTTTTAATGGGCTTCATTGGAGATATTCCTGATTCACATAGCCACCTTCAACAGAAAGATCTGGTGAATTTGCCATGAAAGCAACCCAGCAAAACCCACAAAATTTGACTAGTTGCTGTTAATACCAAGAGATAAGGATTTATAAAGTTTTTTTTAAAATGCTTATTTTAATCCACCACAATATTAACAATCCGGATCTAAAGTACAGGTAAAAGAGTGGACTTCCAAAACAACACAGTTTTAAATTAAGAATACAATGGAAGAATGTATTTAAACATTTTATTATTCTTCTAATATCTTCAAGCAGTTTACTGTGCTGAAACCATCTATTCTTATTGAAGAGTTCAAAACTATGGCTGGCTTTGCATTCTGCAGATAATATCTGTCATTATGATTTCTGATCAACATCTGTTTGCCACAGCAGTCCAGGTATTCATGAATGTCTTCCCTGAGCACTGACTATCATTTTAATTATGTTGATTTAGTTAGAGACAGGAGGAGAAGAGTTTTAGATCACTTTGTTACTTTAACTGCAAAGTCAAAATGCAAATGTGAACTTGTTAGTACTTACTAGATACTGGCTGCTGAAGGAAAGGTTTAAGAGTGATGTTATCACAAAAATCCTTTTTTCCTGACAGCTCAGATAGGCAGCTACAGGTGTATTGACATGTTGGTATTCTTGTAGAAAGCTACTTGTGGAAGTGAAGCTTTGACTAGCAACACACATTTTTTCTTCTTTTTCCATTTCTGTGCAGATTAACGTTTTAAAGTTAATTTCTTGAAGTACCCCTGAAGTCTCACTTTCAGAGATGATAGGGATGCTAAAAAGTCTGTTAAGGCCTTATCTACACATTAACATTGTGCAGATAGATAAACCTGTGCACACCCAAGTTTGTATGCAGTTGTAATGCTGCCAGCTCAGTTTTACTTCAGGAAGGGGAACAAGTTGCAGTTGGCATTTTTGGATTAGTATAAATTTGCTTGTTCTGTAGCAGGGACTCTGCTGACTGGAAAACTAAATTAATATTTCCCAGAATTAATATCATTGCAACAAACCTTTGCATAGAGCAGACATCTACCCCACTGGAAATGAGATTTGAAAATGTTGCTCAGAGGCAGGCTTTAGGTGCTAATGATACACATCTACAGATGGGATTCTCAGAGGTGCTTAACAGGGATCCAGTGGTGACTCACTAAATGAAGAGTGCTCACAAACTAAAAGGAGATTTGAACAGCTCCCTCTGTCACCATGGATAAAGATGCTCAGTTTTCCTCTGAAATGTACCTATCATGCTCTCAGCTAGCCACGGTGCATGTGAGGGAGCTGAGGTGAGAAAAGCACCCAGTGCAGCAGTGACACTTGAACAAAGCTGCATTGTAAAGGTTGAGGAAGGGTGGCTTCTTATCTTTCACATACTACATTCCTGGTTCAAACAAGGAGGTGCACACACTGAAATTGATGTTCCTGCTAGCCCTCCTCTCTGGCCTCCCTGACTGGTTTATCCCCTCACCTGTTCTACCTCCCTACAGAAAATCTAAGATCTGTGAAGACCAAACACCGGAAACAAAACTGCAAGTAAGCTTTGATCAAGGAAACTTAAATTTTCATAGTACGCAACAATATGTAAAGAGTTACAAAAAAGAGTTCAAATGACAAATGAAGAGAGAAAAACTTTATGTATTTATGCAACAACACATGGAGGAGCAGGGGTACAAATAGAAATGATGACATACAATGGAAACCTACAACTTTGACCTCTGCAGGCCTGAACACAAACACCTGGGCAAAATTGTTCAGTTTTCTTATTTCTCGGTGTCAGTGTGGCACCTGGGCGGTGTTCTCCAGGGCAGAGCTGGTCCAGGAGGGATGTTTTCCCCAGCACAACACCCTGTCCTTGCATGGGGGAACAATGGCCCAATAACACAAATATTTATCTGGGAGTGTGGCAGACACCACCCTGCAATGGTGGTTTAGAAGAAGATGGCAGCTGGATGGTCCTGACATCTGAGCAATAGTCTTTACAAAAGTTCAGATCCCTGGGAATATATGCTTGAAGTGTGAGGAAACTACACGACCTCAGCTGAATAGTTATAAGGAATTAAAAGAGCTGCAAAAGTTCAGCCAAGACTGGTGTCAGTGCTGCACTTTGTACAAACTAACTTGTGAGGATCAGTTTACTAAACATTTGGGGTTGTGACAATAATTTAATTGGGCACACACTTCAACATTTCTTGAAAACTCATATTAATTTAAATATCAAAATATTAATTTATTAACTTCCTGTTAGGTCCTCCCGTTTAAGAATGTAGGGCCAACTATTCACAGAATTCACAAGGAAAGATCTATGTGGACAAGAAATAGGCCCAGGGATTGCATGTTCCATGGTGGGATATAGCCTAAAAAAAAAAACCCCAACCTTCCAACTTTAAATATTATTGTTTTCCTAAATTAACTCTGGGAGATTTTAATCTAGATCTTGGGTCTCTGCCAGGGAACACACACCGCTCCCCACATCCCTGAGAACATTGTGGAGTCCTGTACAGTCAGCTGGCATTTTAATGAAACAGCAGCCAGTTAACTCTATCACTTCTTCATGAAGTCATCTTCTCTAATGCTGCTCTTCTTTTAACTCACTGGAGTTTCCCAATTAGCACGCTGTGTGTGGGGACACAACTCCTTTCTTGTCTTTTGAGAGGTTTTTAGGGAGGTCACAGGACTATTTAGTGAAACTAAAAGGAGGACTTAATACACCAGATTACTTCCTGAAGTTCAAAGGGGTAACTCTTCAATAATACTGATTAACAGGTCAGGCTGGATCAGGGAAGGGTAGTTAGGATGCCTTGAGATGGTGCCTGAGAAGGAGCCTCATTGAGGAAGGAGGCAGGGATTTATGGTGACTGGAAAGCTCTGAGAGCACATTGTTTGGGCCTGAATTCCAGGGGCCACAGTGAAAGCAGGCTGGTCAAACACAAAGCAAGTGGAGTGCAAACAGGACGCTCTTCAGGGTATCCCCTTGCACTGCATCCTCAAGCAAGCTTTTTGTCCTGCCTAATTAAAGCAAATGGTGATGCTGCTCACTGCTTATAGATCACTGTTTTCAATCCTTGTCAGGGAAAATTCTCCTGATGAACCCCATGGGATATAACCTGAATAGAGGAGGGAAGGTGGAGCGTGGAGTTTTGCCAGTGCACTGAGAAGCTGCGTCTGGGTTGGTTTCCAATGAATCAGTGCAGCCATCTGGGGGAAGGGGGAGGAATTCCCTCACTTCTTAATCAACCTATCTGCGTTTTAAAAGGGAAATATTTTTCAGAAAGATGCTCTGTGCATATCTGGCACTTGGCCTCTTGTTGCTGCCAGCTGTCACTCTGATAATGTGTTATAAATGATGGCACACCAAGCAGACATGGCTGCAAGCCCATGTGATTGTATTGCATTATCGAAGTGACAACCAGAAAGAACGAGAGCTCTGGCTGCTGAATTGGTCCATAAGTAGATTTTGTGTTGTTGGTACTACTATTTATATACAAATGGGTCTTAAACATTTTTAATATTTTCCCAGCAGGAGTCAGGACATTGTTAGTACTTCAGTATGCAGAAAGCTGGGGTAAGGCACAAGATAAAATTTGTTTAAAATTCCGTTTTCATAGACTACAGCAGGCAAAACAATGACTGTTAATGAAATTGATTCAAGTATACACTTCTAATTTCACATCTCTAAGCACAGGAATCTTAAGTGATTTAAACTGGCATCACTCCCTCAATAAATCCATGCCTACATTATCAGATGCCATGGAGATACCTCCTGTGATCTACACATCTGACAGAGCTATGATTGTCAGGCATTGCATGGAGATTCAGCAGAAGCAATGCAGATATACCCATAGGTCTCCAAGGGTGGAACAATCTGGTAAAGTCTACTGCAGAATCTGAGCTGGAGCCCTCGGGTCAGTACTGCTGTGGGGAAAGGCTTTCTGCCAATATCCAGGAGATGCTGTCTCCTTCCATCACCACAGTCAGGTCTGGGACTCTGCTCTTTCACAATGACCTTGGTGGCCCTGGAGAAAGTTGTTTGCATGTCTGGATGAGGGGAAGGCTTCCTCAAGCATAAAGTGACATAGCACGAGCAGAAAACTCAATCCTACTACTCAGTTCCTCAATTCTGGAAACCTCTCTGGGACTTCTTTCTCCCAGAAAGCCAAAGCAAAATTTTGCATAACTGCATGCTCTCTATTTCTTGATTTCAACTGCGTTTGGAAAAGACAGCAATAAAATGCTAAAGGAAAGATTGTTTTTAGGATTTATATGTTTGATCTATGCTGATCTTATATGGAATAAAAACTTTCCTGTCCTTCTGTGCAAAGTCTAAATGTTGTTACCCTGAATCTTGGCAACTTTTGCTGTTTCTGAGTGTTTCACAAGATAAAGCAGTTACAGTTTCTTCTGGGAGATATCTGCGAGTACCAAAAATATGTGGCTTATATACGGGGCACAGGGCCTCCTCCCACACCAAGCATTACTGGGTAAAGTTCAAAAGCCTCAGAGACAGAGGTCTTTGTTGTGTTGGTCCATAACTCCTATGATATGTACAGAGTTTGTCCTTTCTAGAAGTGGTGGAAGGGAACACGTAACAAACAAAAAATGTAGGAGGGAACAGTGCTCTAATCCCATTAAGAAGTGGGCCAATGGAGTGGAAGTCTTATGGAAATGGCCAAATCCTACTACAGAAACTTTCTAATGGGTGTAATTGAAAAAGAGAAAACTTAGCCACATACTTGCAACAGATTAATGCCATGAATCTATTCAACACAACACTTCCATGATATTTCTACAACCTGAAATGACAAACATTCATGATTTAACATCGCTCATGTCATTCGAGGTAATCACTCTAAAGACAGCTGGAAACAATGTTTCAAAACAAATTAATGATAAGGGTATTAAAATTTGTAAATATGTCAAGAGATGTAGACATGTCATTTGATGTAATTATACTAAAAGGGACACTTATACTGAGCAAAAGCTAAGTAAATGGTTACATATCAATAAGAAAATATTACAAAGGTAAAGTTACTAAGTGAAGAAATACTCACTGCTCTGTATCTTGACTTGGCAGTGTTGCTGCCAGCAATACACTCACCTTTTACTACCCACTAGATTCATACTGGGTAAATTATTTTGCTCCTATGGGCTTGCATAGCAATGCAGTGCAGTCAGTGAATTCAAATGGATTTAGAAATCTTTGGGGTCAGAAGGGAAGGTGATGATTATCTTGTGTTATGTAGGAACCATAAAAAGGTATCTAGCTATTTTCAGAGTGAGAGTGCTGATGTTTTCCTGTGTAATGTGTGTGAACTCTGCTTAGACCACAGTCAAGCAGGGGAGATTGGGTGGAGGGAGGCTTGGTGCTGATTCACAGTAACAGACATGAGAAAAAGCAATGATGAGTTGTGGTTAGAACTGATAGAAGTGCAGCCAGAAGATTACAGCAAACTTTATGTCTGTCACTTATGTTCTTTAGAAATGCTGCATTTCTTTTAGAGCATCATGATGGGCCAATGTCACTGGGTGTGAAAAGCGTCATTGGTTCCAGAGGAATTTCTGATGGAGCAATGTGTAAATAACCTTGTAGGTTAGCAGAAATAAGGCAATATCTTTGGCATGGAGTCAACAGACACCATTTAACTTTTGGCTGGTATGGGTGGGTTAAACCAGGAGCTGCATGTCTGAGTCAGGGCTTGAAGCAGACCTCTCAGTTCTGCATTCCCAGACTTCAGGTCCAAAAAGTGTATTTGTTACAGGGTCTTGGTAGCTACTCCAGCCACTCCAGAAAAGCCTTACTGGCTCAGCATCTGATATTTAAGTCCCCTTCCTCTAAGCTGAAGCTTCCCACCTGCTCACATAATAGCTATACCTGCATGGATAGAGGCAAAACATTAAAAAATGTACTATGCAGATATATATAAAATAAAAAAAATTGTCTTTCTCCTCTCCAAATTTGCCCTAAACCAGCACAGCACCTCATGGCAGTGTCTAGGTCCATCTTTGGCAGTGATCTCATCATTCCCATTTCTAGCAATTCTTGAATACCCCATGATGCAGAGGTTAATTGACTGCTACAGCTCTCCTGCGTGTGTTAGGAACTCCTCTTCCTCTGCCCTTGCCTTCCCCACCCCAACCTCCTCTCTTTTGGAGGAGCCATTTGTTATCTGCTCAAAAGTATTATGGTTTGTTTCTAACCTTAAAGCTAGAAATATTCTGGTGGAAAGAGGAAAAACAGAAGAAAAAATGCTCAGGGGAAGCTGGCAGAGGATCCTGTCTTGTAGCAGGTTTTTGCATGATCTTGAACAAGTCTTTGATCGTGACTGAGAGCTTTGGTTGCTGCTGTAGAACAAGTGATAACAATGTGCATTAACTGGTTTTTATGCTGTAACCATGCCTGTCTGTTCGTGCTGCAAAGAGGGAAATCAGCACTTTAGTGAGTATCCCTGGAAGCTTTTGTCAAGAAATTTTTCTCTAGCCAACCTATTCCTCAAAGTAAAGTGACAAATATATGCCTGTATACAACTATAATATAATTAAAACAAGCTTTATTTTTTTCACCCTTACGGTACCCAAGACATGTATCTGCGCCCATGAATAAAATTATCAAGCTTTGTCCACAGTGATTCTGCATCCAAAAATCCATGTTATGGTTTGGTTTCACTTCTGTAATATATTGATATTTCTGCTATTCTCAGTTCTTGCTGAGAGGTGGTTTGGGGTTTTTTTTAACTCTAATATTCAGAAAGTCCAGACTCAGCAGTTAACCTGAACTTAAAAATCCAAAGTTCAGTCAGCATGAACTTTGCATCCAGCAAAGGCTTCTACTACAGTATCAGTTATAACTGTTCTTAATTCACCCAACAAAGCAGCCTTTCATTCCATCAGGCATTTCCTTGCTGGATTATTTCACTGTAAAACATGGGCATCCTTTCCCATCTGGTCATCAGAGCTGAAAAAATGGCTCTGAGGGCGGTGATCAGAGGACATGGAAACAGGTGCAAAGTGCTCCATTATGTTTTGATGACACATTTAGGTACAAAGTGTACATCATTTACAGGTCACCTTGTCCTGGCCACCACTGCACACACACTGTTCAATTACTGAGCAGTTGTGCATCAGCATTACACAGCAAGGTGATGTAAATCTCACGTTTTTACAAAATTATAACTACTGCCTTTGGGAAAGGATGGGTTAAAAACACCTCCACATAAAAGTGTTTCAAACGGGAATCCAGATGAGGATACAAATTCCATTTCATATATAATCATTGTCAACAACAACAAAACCTGTGGGTTAGGAAGTAAAGACATATCAGTAAAAATAAATGCACCTTGCTCCAGTTCTTCAGTGCTTGCTCCAGTTCTACACAGTGCTGTATCCAACAGATATATGAAAGCACCATTCCTTCAGACTCATGCTCTAATGCATAGCCTGAACTCTTGTGCCTTTGTGCCATTGGATCAGCACATCTGACTCTCAAACACACCATTATTATGGAATTTATTGTGCCTTAGCCTGACGTAGATTTTGTATTAGGCTGTAAATGGCAGTAAATTGAGGAATATAGCTAAGCAATCCACCCCAAACAAGCTATCAGAATATCTGCCAATAACTAAGACCTTCTTCCTGCCTGAACCCTGAGCCAGGAACAGGCATGCCTACAGCTTGGGTGGCTCAACAGCACTGCCTTGTGCTGTGCAGACAAGCCAGCTCTGTGCAAGGAGCTCCAGGAGGGGCTGGGGGACAGCACGAGGAGTTTGTGCTCCTTTATGCATTTGCAATCTCCACCCCCCTTTCAGCTCCTGGGAGTACCTTTCTCATGGTGTAGCAGTTCTGGGTTCCCAGCTTTCTTCTATTGCCCTTACAGCCATATTTATTGTGAAATTATATCACACTAAGTACCCTCTCTGACTTCTGGGACAAGATATAAGAACCAAATAAAGTGGGAGTGAGTTAAGCTGTTACTCAAGAGATGTTTTTGTAATGCAAGAGGCACCACTCCTAATGGTTGGCAAGGAATTAAAAGTACATTTAAACCAATAACACTAGAGACAATTCCAATATTTCTTGGGAATTGATGACTAGTTGGGAGGAGCTTGTATGGCCAGAGGCAAAGTCAAAGTCATTAACCTCTGTCTGTCACTTAGGACACATCCTCTCCTGAAGCTGTTATCACAATGTTATAATCTAAAAGATGGAAATAAATGTGTAAGTGTAGAGTGGCCTTTATTTTTCATTAGCAATGCATTGCCAATTAGTATATTCATAGCACTTTTAGAGGATTAATGCCCAGGATACAGCCACCCCAGAGGCAAAATGCTTCAAATTTAATTTGTTCCATAATAATTTCTCACTGAGAAAGCATAATGATGCCACAGACAAAGAAAATATTGAGGAACAGTTTTCAGAAATAGTAAAAAGTTTTGCATCCTTTGAACAGCAACATTTTTAAGTGTGTGTGATGACACCAATGTGTCTCTTCACCAGCTGCAAGTATGACGTCCTCTCCCTCCTTCCCACCATTTATCCATGTTATTGCTCTTCAGTGCAAGGTGGAGAGCAATTTTTTACTAGACAGTCCTGATTAGCTGCTCTGAGGACTTTCTCTGACACCTTGGCTTATGCCTTCTCATCCACAGACTTAATGCACAAGCTCCTTTTAACAAACAAGTACATACATTTCTGATAAATTGTTAAGCTCTTGGTTTAAGTTCTTTTAAATTTTTCCTTCTAGAAGTCTAGTTTTGGATAACCAGGTTTGAAGATATTATCCTTAGCCATAAGCTACATCTCCAGTGGGTTAATTTTTGACACAAACGTGATTTTTTAACTCTAAAAAGTACACAGGTGTCATAAGGAAATAATTTTGACCCCCTAAAAAAAAAGTGTTTCCATCTCTGAAAATAATTTCACTGGAAAATTTTCTGACAAGATAATGATTTCTAGGAGTTAACAAAGAATGGAAGACATGCTTCACCACCACTATATGGACAGAGCCAAGCTGTTTAAATTCCCTTAGTTTTCTATTTTATATCACAGTGCATAATCTTTGATGCATAAAACACTTAATAACTCATTTGATAAACAAAGGAACAGTGCTTTCATTTTCATTGGTTACACTGATTTTTTTCGATGACCTCCAGATTATCAACCACAAACCTAATCTGATATTTTTTTCCTATTACCTGGTGAAAGTTAATTGCTGTAATTATTAATCAGTCCGTTTGCCACCCATGGTGAGAAACTACAAACAGAGAGTAAGAAGGGAAATGTTGACGCCTGTTAGGTCCAGCTGAACTTTGAATATCTACAATACCTGGGGCGATGGCTGTGGATCCTGTGGGCCACACGAGGTGTGGTTTTGCATGAAACACGAGTTAAGGTTAGATGATGGAAATATTGGCTAAAAGGTTGCAGGCTCTGTGAAGCATGGAGGTGACTTTGAGGTTTTTTCTGGCCTCAAAGGCTGTGCCCACAAATGCACAAAGCAGGGAATGGTGCCTGCGGCCCTGCTCTTGGCACAGCGCTGGCAGGAGGTGCAGGAGGAACAAGGAGCTCAGGCCACCTTTTCGCTCCCTTGCTCATGGAGTCCCCCAGCCACTGTGAATGATTTATCAGCTGCAGCACCTTGGCTTTCTCCCCCACTGCCATGACCTCTCTGCCAAGGGTGACGTGGGCCGGAGCTGCTGCAGCTGCTCCCTGCAACTGACTCACCTGTGCCGGGCACCTCGTGAGTGCCTGAGCCACTCCAGCTCTCTCACATGGGAACAGGGACTTAGCAGAGGGATTCCAGCCTCAGACAGGGTCTGTCTTGGGGTTTCCTCTCATTCAGAAGTGCACTAGGGCAGGACACAGCCCTCGGTGTCTGGGAGGGCTTTGAGGAACCCCACATTGCCTTGCAGCCAGTGGGGCATGGATGCCATGGAGCAACATCCGCTGTGGCAGAAGCAAGTTGTAGTTCCTGTGAAATATTAAATGGGATGAGACCTTGGAACCTCAGCAAAGGGCTCAGCTTTGCTATTCAGCTTGCTCATGGTGTGGTCAGCAGAATTGTGTGTTTGGAATTTGGTTGGAAGGGACCACAAGACAGTGGTCCCAGTGGGAAAGCACAGATGCTGGGTCTGGTTGCTGAGGGATGAATGGATGCCTGGGCACCACCTCCTTGCCTAAAACCGGGTGTCTGCTGCTCCCCTCTGATGTGGTTTGCACTTTACCAGAAATGCTGCAGCTGCTGGGCCTAAAGCCGTTGTTTGGGAACGAAGGAAATTTAACCCAGACCATGCGGATTTGCATCTCTCCATTCTTGCCTTTTTTAGGGCATTTTGAGAACCTCCAGTGCTTTCTGGAAATTCTTGGTGGCTCAGAGACATGCAGGAATCTTCTGCATTTTGGGTGAATAACCTGAGCTCTAGGGCAGAGGCATCTACGTGCCACGGCAGTACACTGTACCGTTGGCAGTAGGCAAACCCTCTCCTGCCTACATATGAAAAATTTGCTTGTGTTTGGATGGTGGTAGCTGTGTAGGTGGTTTGCTAATAGTTGGCATCAGGCTTCACAGTTTGGATACACCTGCAAAGGAGGTCTAAGTGTTGGAATGCTAGAATGAAGAGACAATTTGGGATATGCTGCCTAAATAAAAAACAACTGGAATGGAAAACATCTTAAGTCACTAAATTCAATATCATAGTAATATAATCTCCTTTGGGTTAAAATCTAAGGACAAGAATTATTAAAGTTCCCCTCAGGACCTAGACTACTGATAGTGAGATGATGAAAACTCAGCAAAAATGAAACAGATGAGAAACTAGGTAAGCATAGCGATGAGCTTTATGAATAGCAATAAACCACATGTAGACCCACAATGCATGATTCAGATGTTCACTGAATCCATATGCCTCATCTGGGAAATTTTACTCTTTTCTCTGGCTCAAGCATCTGACTGGAGCACATGTAAACTGCACACTTGCTTTGAAGAAAAACGTGGTTCTTGCATAAGGGTCAGAGTGTGGTGCTGTGAACTATTGTGCAATGGGGAGAGACTCTGCTTGCCCACACTCCTTTTGCCAAGAGATTATAAGTTCACAGTAACAGCCAGTGCCTTTACAATTTTCCTGGAGCTTAGTGAGGCAAGGCTACAGCCGCATTAAAAATTAAATGGAAAGAGAAGTCATAACTTGTAGGCAAACACAATGAATGAACAATAATGGGCTGGCCAAGTCTTTGAGGACATAAATCTTTCCATTTGAGGCAGCCGAAGGACTTTGTAACCGTATGATTAGTGCTTGTGTTTGGGTTGGATTGGAATGCAGTTAAGGATGTTGTGGGTTCACGTCTGCTTGCTGCAGGTGGTGAAAACCAGAATGAGCAGGATCCTTCACATCTCAGGAGCCATTCTATAACCATGGTCAAAACAGCTACCAGGGCTCCTACACCAGGGAGGAGAAACAGAGAGACACAAGGCTTATGGTTGCCATTGAGGACTAAAGTGAGATGGCACTTTCAAACAGATTTTTGAGGCAAGATTCCCCAGTTCTCATGCTCTCTCACACAAATTCAATTGGTTTGTCACAGGCATTGCTGTGACTCCAGCAGCAGCTGAAACTGTCCCACCAGAGCCAGCTCAGGTCCAGCCCAGTTGTGATCCACATGGGAGGTCAGAGGCTGAGGAAAGCAGAACTGGTTTAAATCCAGTTTGCTTGCCATGGCTCCGGTTCAATGGCCTCAGGACAGCTCTGAACAACAGTAGCAGTCATGTTAATAAGATCATTGCTGAGACCTGAAGTGGTGTATGAGAAAACAGTGAAGGTTGTTCTCCTAGGAGAGAGTTCTTCCCTTTCTCCTGCAATGACAAGGTGTCTGGCATATCACTTACTAAAATGGCCAAAGATGAATGACAGAAGGTTTTCTTACCCTTCCAAGACACAGGCTCAAATTGTTCAATTGTTATAGGCCTCAAAGATCTGGAAAACTCCCCACATAAACATGGATAGATTGAGGCCATTTACTCACCAGTGTTCCCGGGACTATATATTTTTATGAAGTAAATTATAGTCTATTATGAAGAGTGACTTTTAATTAGCTTAAAGAAGGTTGTAAATGTTCAGAAAGTACATAAACTTGTAAAATTAATATTCTGATCAATAACAGCTGGCTGATATATGACAGGTCATAACTGTCTTCATAGACAAATGTACTAGCATGTATTTTTTTCTAGACTATTTATTGCTGTTTTCAGAAATTAGCATAACTAATCAGTGGAAAAATACTCTTTCTATTATATAAAATATAAAATATGTCACTGATTAAAACCACAGTCAGAAGATCTAGTCGGAAAGCAGCAGGGAGCCTCCTAAAGCCAAGTTGATAAGAAGAGTAGTGAGCTCATTTCAACTAGAAGTTTCCTTCTCACTTACTTTCCCTGATTGCTCCTGGGCATTAGATATTTTGGGGTGCCAGAACTGTGTATGTTCTGACTCATTTGAGACTGCAGATATTTGTCTGGAATCAATGTGGTAAGATCTGCAGTGCTAAAGGTGCATGGGCTCCACAGCCTGCAGCCCAGAAGAAGCTGGCATCACCCTGGACTGCCTATGTTTTCCTGTCTTTAAGAAGAAGATGTCTATTGACACATGGGATTGACTGGATGAACCTTCAACATGATGACAAAAAAGGGCTCAAATTCATTCATATCTGTCACACAATTTAGACACAGCTCTAGTGGGAACCTTTATTTCTTTGAGGGAAATGGAAATTGTTGAAGATAACTGCTTTACCCCAGCCTAAGGCAGGAAAATAATATCCCATCAGCTTCCACAGAAATCCTTCATGTTTTTCACTCTTTACTGCAATAGGAAAGGCACAGGTGTGGAGAGATGGGAATTTTATTTCCTCAAAAGCAAGATGTCACAAGACAAAGAGCTCTTTATTCAATCATAACATTCTGACCTGTCTGCTCAGCCTGCCTTCCTCAAATCTCAACACACCCCCCCCACAGGTATGTCTGTCAAGACTTTGATATCCAATATTTCTGAAAAACAAAAAGGTGACATCATAAATGTCCTAAACTCTCCTAATGCTGAAAATTTGTCCCATTCTATTTTACAGCTGCATGAGCTACGAGAGATGTGTATCATTATTGAAGTTCTTTATTGACTGGATAACACTCAGACAACATAGAAATCAGCCATTTCATCTTCTGAGCAAAAACGTCTTGACCTCTGTCACTGGCTTTTATAATTCAGTTATTTTTAGTTTATTTAGTTATTTTCCTCTCTGGCCAAGAGCTAATACAGTCTCTCCCGTGATCTCTGAATCTCTTCCAGAAAGAGTTCTGACCTTATATTAGGAAGCACCTACTTTCCCTGGAGCCATGGGCTCAGGTCTCAGCACAGCTGACTCATGTTTGCTGCTGCTATTTTGACCTCCACATGCTCTGAGAGGGCTCAGGGCTCAACAACAAGGGAGAACCCAGACTCACTCATGGACTGTCCCTGAGCAAGCCATTCCCCCTGCTTCTTGCACCCCGCCAGTGGCACGCCCTGGTCAGCACCTGTGGGGCTGTGATCTTACCCTTCCCCCATCTCGCCTCTCTATCACCTTGCCCCTGGAGGGATGAGCAGAGCGTGGGTTCTTCCTGGGCGTGGGGAGATCTGCCGGGCTTGGTCTTTACATGCAGGTGCTAGAGGGGAGATCCTTGTCTTCTTTGGAGCACAGAGTAGCTGCAGGCACAAACCAACCACTTGTGTGGGGAAGAGTGGGGGATGATCTTTCACACAGGCCCTTCGGATGGGATGTCCTCTTGCTGTGAAATCACTTGTGAATAGGGGTTTCCCCTGCACCCTAACAGGAACATTTCCCCCCTCCTTCCAGCTTTGCATGCCTCCTGATGTTCTGCATTTTATCCTCCAGGTAGCTGGATCCCAGTGATGCAATTTGAGATGAGAGGCACTTTAAGATACTGGGACTGATACCAAAACTTACTGCTTTTAGGGAGTCAGTCCGAGTCCACCTGCTGTGCATGACAGTAGAGTCAGCTAATGGTGCTGAAAAGGCAGTGTACACTCAGTTCTTGCAGCCTCCTTGGGCAAAAGAATTTTGCAAAAAGAGAAATTTGAAGTTTTTATCCTCTCTGGCATCCTCTTGTTTCTTTTTTTATAAGGTACCTGTCAAAAAATATTTCTGATGGGTTGCTGTAACATGCCAAAATTCTTCATATCTGATGCTTTAAGTTTAACTATATTTATCTTGTTTATGAAAGCTGACAAGTGATACAGCCATAATAGCGCCAGCAGAAATTGCACAGCAATTTTACTTGGGTTCTTTTCAAGTCAGTGGAACTGTTAAATGAGATTAGTGCAGTAGAAGGGTTTATTGCAGCCGTGAGAAACCAGATAGACACATATCGCAGGGAACCAGCGACAGACTAAGAGGATCACATACAGAGACATTGTGCCAAGGAGGGCTTGGCAGGATAACACAAGTGCATCTTTTAGCTCTGTGAAGCTGTGTCTTACTGTATTTCTGATATGGTTCTCCACTCATCCCAACAGCTGTGTCTTCCTTTCCTTCTCCAAACCCTCATATAGCTTTCAGTGCCTTATTCTGACACTGGTCATGCTTGTAGCTTGATGAGGCTTTTTAGGAGTAGTGGGGAACTGGAAACAATGGTGCCTATTATTCTCCTTGCAACCCTTAGCACAGCCCAAGAAAATCTATGTGCCGGTGGCTACTACTCTCTTTTGCTAGCTCTGTTTTCTCTGTTTAAAGAAGATGTCTTGTTAGGAGTACATCTCACTGCTGAAGCAGTTATCTTCATAGAAAAGGAAATAATCTTCATCGATAAAGAAGTGCTTTCCCTTTTACATGTGAAGCGTTGTTATGTGTGTTATGTTACAATATGGTTTTATATATATTTATAGTTACATATGCAGGTCCATGTTGATCACCATCAGGGACTGAACCCAGAAGTTTCTGGAGCAAAGATCATCTCATGTGTGCTCGGAATCTTAGCACAGACTGCTGTGTATGTCCCCATTCTCTCTGGGGCAGACGTAACTCACAGCAGCTGACATAAGGACTCATTGAGATGTTGCTCTGAGGTTCCAGCTGGGATTCAGCCCTTTTCTCCCTGGCTGAGTCAAAGCCGCGCTCATGCTCAGCTCATTTCCTAAAACCCACTTCCTACATGCCATGAAAGGCTATTCATATTTCAGCCCCAGTGACAGGAGAAGGGCAAAGCTGGAAGAGTGTCCAGCTACCAGGTGGAGCAGCAGCTAATTTAGCTCCAGCAGTGACAGAGACCAGCAGACACAATGAAGATGTGGGGAAGGGAGGAGCAGCTGGGCAGTGGACAAGGCCTGTGAGCCTTCCAGCTCCCTGGGACATGGTTTGAATTTGTTCCAGCCATTCAAAATGATCTTTCACTCCTTGGCAGAAGCTCACAAAGTTTCTTAGCTAAGCAAAGAGAGCACAAGTCTTCATTGTGCATGGATAGACACAGACACTGGTCATTTGATTATTGTTGCTGAGAACATAAATGACTGCAATGTTGCAAATGCCACTGGAGGAAGTGAGAGGCTCCCTCATGAAGAGGCCTTGGACGTTATTTGTATCCAGAAGCATCCTGAGATGAAATCATAATTCTCTGGCTGAGTGACCATCCCCACACTCTGATGTGTTGCTTTTTAACTGCACTCAGGAGACTACTGCTGAAAGAAAGGCATTTCTCTACCTCCCTACTAATATATTTTGCTTCTGTGCCATCAAGTTTTCCTTATGGACACCTATGTTTTGCAATGATGCTTACAGACTTGCCTTTGCAGACCTTAGGAAAGGTCTGTACCCACACCTAATAAGTTGCTTTCCATAACCCAAATAGCTAAAAAACCGAACAGGAGAAGGATTATTCTCTGGACTTTACAGATGGTGAACAGAGGCACAGATAAACTACACAACTTCCTTGTGATTATTCTGGAAATCTGTAACAGAGCCAGGCCTTGGACCAAAATTTCTGGTGTCCCTGTGCCAGACTGCAACCACAGTCTGGCCTTTCTCTCTGAGGGTACATATTTGTAGAGTTTTAAGGTCAGAGGAATGATCACCTTATCTAGGCTGACCTCCTCTGTGTCAAGTCCAAGAATTTCTCTGATCAAAGCATATTTTACAGAACAGAATACAGTCATGATTTGAAGACACCAGGACATAGGAAATAACTTTACAACTTCCCTCTGTACTGTTCCAGTGGTTAATCATCTTTGTTGCTGATTTATTTTCATATGAATGAGCCTGGCTTCAATTTGGTTTCTGTGATGCTTCTTTTCTGCTAGATTAAAGGGGCCTTCTCTAGCTGTGTTTTCTTCCTCTCCTTTCCTCAGACAATTTTTTTATGTATCTGGAAAGCAGTCAGGTTGACAAGTTACTTGCTGCTGAATCCTGGAGATGTGTTTCTTCCATCTCATGCCTGTCTTTGGTATTTTCACTTCTCTTTCATAGTGCAATAATTAGAAAGCTTAAAAAAATGAGAGGAAGAGAATGAAGGAAGTCAGCAAGCAATATTCTTTACTTCCAGGTACAGTAAGGAACATGTAACCAAAGAGGATTAGCAATGATGATGCCAAATTCTGCTTTCATTCATGTTTTGAGTGATAATCTGAAACTTATGTCTGTTGGGTAAGGAGCTAAATTTTGTTAAGTGGAACTACTACATGAACAGCTGCTACCAGATACTGATTATGTGGAACTCCAGTCCTGGTTTGAGAAGCCACTGTTGCAATGAGATTTTTCCTTTGGGGCACAGATTATGCTGTGGACTATTTCTGACAATAAGAAAATCTCAGAACTTCAGGTCTTGTCCTTTTCCCATTTACTGCAGACAATATAGCACTGATATTACATGACGGTGTTTTCTTGTGAGCATTGGAATGATATGAAACAGTTGAGAAAATGCTTGGGGAGATCCACGAAGATTAAAAGATGCAGGAACTGAATGGCAAGTCATATTGCTCTGTATAAAACACGTGTAAGTGTCCGGGATATTAAAAGGACCCATTTTCCCACACGGATGTTATCTAGGTTGAGAATATAGTCTGTGGTTTGTGCCTGTAGAGTCTAAGACTTCTTATTCTGTCCAGAAAATAGCTGAGATCTAAAGATTTCAAGAAAATCCTCTGCTTTATCAGTGACTCAGAGCCCATTAGTCTGAGTGAGTATATAGACCACTGACACTCGTAAAGTGTGAAAACAGAACACAGTGGTGAGAAATGAGTCAATACCGATTAAGCATAGTGAAAAACAAAGATGTGACGTCATCAAAGCTTCAGAGAAAAAGCCAGAAACATCAGAAGATGCAGAACCTTCAGAGAAAGAGCAGAAAGGTGGAAGAAACAGAAGCTGATCAAGATCAATGTTTAACCTGTCTCAAGAAGCAAATGGACAAGTGACTGATAGCTGCCCATGAGCAGAGGCTCACTGGGGGAAGATTCATGGCAGTTTTGAGTCTGGGACAAAATTCAGACTGCAGGGCAGGTTTCTAATAAGATTTCCAATCTGTGTTACAGATGCCAGTGCAAAAAGTGAATTCCAGAGAAATTAGTCAGGAAAGCAAAACTTCAACAAATTGTTTCCTCAGGGAAGCAGCACAACTATTTGCTGTAGCTGTGTGGCTTTTCATACCTTTGTGATTTCAAACTGGAAGTATCAGTACTTGGACCTGGTACCTTATGAAACATGATGTAATAGAATTCCCAAATCAGCTAGAAACTGATAAGCTTCTACTCCATTGCACAAGAGTTTCTCTGTTGTATATGACTACTATAAAATTTGTCACCACTCAGTCTATGTTCATCTTAAATGTCAGATTCACTTCTTTCAGACTTAGGTTAGGCTTTTCTTTTTTGCCATACTGTGGACTTCTACAGAAGGGACATTTAGAATTTAGGCTTCCTAAAGAAAATCTTCCTAGAGGGAATCTTCCTTAAGGGGAACAGCATCTATTTAAAGTAACAAAACATAGAGCATGTGTTGCTGGAAAACCATCCCGTGCATTAAGAGACATTATTAATGTTTTGGGGGTTTTTTTCCATTTTTTTCCCAAGAATCTAAATCAAACAGATAAAAGGGCAGATAAACCAAGGACCCTTGAAAAGTTAATAAGAAACAATGAAAGCATCCGCAGCTACAGAATGATCCCAAAGCCCTTAGCATATTGTATTCTCTACTGATGTTATAAACAACATGATTTTTATTGGCTGAAAATAGGGAAATAATGTTAGGAAAGTCACTATACTGACTTCAGGAAGCACAAAACAAAATTTAAAGGATACATGAAACAATTCCCCTTAAAACTTCTAATTCAATTTCTGCCTCTGTGTTTATCTTGTTATCAGACAGATGAAACCTATAATCTGCAAAAACTATTTATCCTTCAAGGGAGAAGCAGTTCTGTCCTGATCTGTGGTTTTCAGACATCAGGTGAAAAACACGGCAGATGCTTGCTGTCCTGGATAGGAAAATCAGAGCTGGAACTGAGGAGGTATTTCCAGTGTGCACCAGAGTGCACAGGAGGCAAAGGCACTGGGGACTTAGGCTTAGAATCCACACCATGCCTCGTGTGCTTCAAAATGCACACAGATGTAAGTACCTCTCTTCAGGCACAGGAGATGAGGCTCTACAAACCCAGAATTTCAGTTTGAAAGGCTGAGGTGAAAAATGCATGACAAGTGAATAAAGTCATTCAGTGAAATTTAAGAGTAGATTTTTTCCACTCAACGCAATTGGCTTTGGGTAAAACTTCTTAAAATTACCCCTGGTTTTAGGTATCTCACTGCTATGGGTTTAATTTCTTGGTTTGAAATCCAGCAGGCAAAAGCAGAGGGGCTTCAAAGTATTTAGGGGTTAAGAGGAGACTGCTACATGCTCTGGAGCTGCAGATTTTGTTGGAGACAGGAGTTTAAGGTCCAATAATCTACATTTCTGTAACAACTTGTGATCTTATTTGTATTTCATCGTATTTTTCAAGAGTCCAGAAGTCTTTTGTAAATGAGTTTCACTGCTTCTTTGAGGAGAAATAAAAGAAAAACTTATGGCCATGACCTCACAAATTATAAATAGATTTAAATGGTAGCAGCGGGCCAAGCTCAGGAGCTGACATCTAAGATACAGTTGAGACTTTTGCTGGTACTGATAGGGTATTCTCTATCCATGTTCTGGAATTTCCTTTGTGTGGCACCAATTCCTTCATCCATAAAAGAATAGCAGGGAAGGAAGGAAATGCTTTGCTGTAACTTATACAGGAGAAAACAGAAAAAAGATGTGTGAGTATCATCCCAATACAGAGGTGAATTAAATGAATAAACCAATAAAATTTACCTCTTTAGAGAATTCATGTCAGTATCAGCTCCTTTGTATAGGGAGGAAATCAAAACTAACATAATGCCACCTTCTGTCATGGCTTCACTTTCCGTTAAGACACGGCTGCCTTACTGGGTAAAAGGAGATAAAAATTCATCCTCTATTAATCAAAAACATTTTAGAATGTGACCCAGTATCTGCACAGGTGAAACCCACAGTAATACCCTGAGCAACATCAGATCCTAATTTAGGCATCTTCTATTATTAATTGTGGCAGGTTTTCTGGAGAGCACAGAATCATATCACAAAATCCTCTGGGTAACAAAGCCTTGCAGCTCCGTCTGAAGCAGGAAAGATGAGGAGGTTACAGGAGGACACAGCAGAGCCAAAGGAGGTCACTGGATGAGTCATTCGCACTCAGGTATTCACAGCTACCATTTCCTGGTTCCCATCACCAGACAACACTTGTCTTAGCACATTATTCCCAGGTTTCTAAGATTTTATTTTAAAAGCCGGAGTGCAGGCTTTGGATGATCACAGACCAGCAATCGTGCTCTCCAACACAGAGATTCACACAGCCCAGCAAAGTCCACTGGACAACCTCCACCTGCACGGCCTTTCCTTGATATCCATGTCAGTCTGACATGACATGATGCTAAATGAGATCAGGATAACAACAGCCATGGGAGGTCAAGAAATTTGTATCGTGTATAATCAAATGTGCGTCTCGAACAGGCAGATTCTCGCTTTATGAGATCGTGGGAGTTAACATTCATTTAGGGGAAATAAGCATTCAGTCAACTAAGGCCCTTCTCTTTTACATACAGATAGGCTGCTCTGTTCATCTGCATTCTATAAAGGTTTGTTATTCTTCTGTGTTTATCAGATCTGCGATATCGAGGAGAACAGAAAACGTGCGTGATATCCGCCAGCTGGATTCCATCTGTCTTCTCTCTGTGGAGATGGAGTTTCAAAGGCTACATCCTTTCTACTGTCACACCCTCTCCCGACATGAGAAGCTAAGTGTAAAGTTTGGCCAAAGTGTTGGAAAAACAGTATCTCTTTCATACATCACAACTATTTCCCTACCTACACAAAAGTAGCATTCTTCCTGTTCTGGCATGCAGGATGTATTGTTGCACTGTATCACAACGTTTTATTAAATAAGAGGAGTCTGGCCAAATGATTTCAGAGAAAGTTGGTTGCGTTTTCTGTTAGGATTTGTGGGGTTTTTTTAATTGGACTCTGTGCACCTATGTGTGTGTTGGTTTGTGTACTGAGCAGGGTCAGGGGGACTGTGACTGAAGTACAAGTACTGTTTGATTACAGCAGAGGATGTGGTCTCATCACATTTCTGGGAGGGGAAAGAAACACCTACCTGAATAAAATCCCAGTTTTTTAGCTCTTGAGCTGATTGAGGCTTTGCCATTCACTTCACCACAAGCCCTAAGGGACTGAGGAATTTAAGTTTCTCAGGATAACACCCATGACGGAGCAGCATTATTGCAAATCAACAAGACTCAGTGATGTTTTCATGCTGTAACAACTAGAGCTCTCTGTTCTTTGGGTCCAGCAGCTGCAGCACTTCTGGTAAAGTGCAAACCACATCAGAGAGGAGCATGAGACACCTTGGGTTTAGCTGAGGAGCTGGGAGGTGTTGGCCCGTCCATTCATTTCCCAGCAAGCAGCCCAGAGCAGCCATCCTTTCCCACCAGAGCTACTCCACTCCTGAAGCCACAGAGCACTGAGGTGTGTGAAAGGCTGGGACTGGTGCCCAACAGTCCTTCAGGGGCCTGCTTTCTCCCTGGTGTGAGGCAGATGTATGTGCCCCACTGAGAAGGGAGGGAGCTGCAAGGGCCAGCACAAGCATTTGGCTCCAGACCTTCCCACCAGCTCCTCTTTCACCACCTGGGAGGATTTTCCATCTCTTTGCAAACCTTTTGTTAATTTACCTGCCCATTATCTTATATATTTTGGGTGTGTATTCCTTTATATATATCATGGTTGAAGGTACTTGTCTCACAGATGAGAGGCACAGGAAGAATACTCTGACTCTTTCCAGAACATCCATCTCATTTTAGTGGAAGCATAATTTTTTTGGGTTATTTTCAGGGGGACACACTTTCTTTGATGATTAACCAGGTAATACCAAATACATGCCCAGACATACCATCCACCAGACAGCTAGTGGACCACATACAAGCAAAAAAAGGCCTTTGATATCTGTACCTTAGTTATGCATCTATGAGTATTGCTTACTCTGCCCTGGTCCACGGTCACAGGAAGTAACATCTGCACTGAAGGTGCAATGAATTAAGGCTCTCAGCAGCTTGCACTGACCTTTCCATTGAACCACCTATGACATTATGTTGAAAAACTATTGAAAAACCAGGTCAGGTTGCTTGTGCAAGTGCACACACAGAGATGTACTGTTTATTTTGAAACTACAGATAAGTGAAAATGAGTTTTGGTGGTACTACTTGTGAATTCTTATTCATATAGATTTTTTTTTTTTACTCATGGTTACTCTTCTAAGAATACATTAGCTTGATTTTAATAGACTGCCTTCCATAGTTAGGGTGGGACTGAACTTGTTTCAGCCATATACAAAGACCTGAGAGAGGTGTTTGGCCTCCCCATTGGGCCAGAAGAGATTAATAGCAGAGCTGTTCCCCCATCCTGTTATCTATTTCTGAGGTGACAATCTCTGTAAACTGCTTGGTTAGGTCTCTCAGATAATGGGTGTTAAACTAATTAACAGGCTGGGGCCAAGTTAACACCTGTGACTGACTGCTTGATGATTTACCTGGAGAATTGGTTAAGCTTTCTCAAAATGCTCCTCTGATTCCTTTCCTCAAACCTCACTATAACACAATGACCTGAATCACAGAACCATAGACTCATAGAAAGACTTGGCTTGGAAGGGACCTTAAAGACCATCTAGTTCCAACCTCCTGCCACAGGCAGGGATGCCACCCACTAGATCAACTTGTTTGGGGCCCATGAAACCTTGAACCCACCTTCAGAGGTGCTGTGAAACTGGAAAACTCAGGCCCATAAAAGCATAAAGTGTTGATTCATGTATTTATGGTGGAGGATCAAATGACCTCTTTTGAGAAGGGGTTATGTGCTGGAAGAACAGGAGGTCAATGCAGGGAGTTTGGGAAGGATTCCCACGGGACCTAGTCTCAGAGGCATAAAAATGCAAACAATCCTTGAAATAAAGTATGAGTCAAACAAGGATGGAAATCAAGCTCAGGAGCCCAGATCGCTCATGAGTAGTTTAAGCACATGCCAGGCCCAGAGGCAACTCCTAAGTTGCCAGCCCTGTTACCTGCAGATTTTGCAATGGATCCTACATTTCAGGATAGCTAGAACCCCACCTTGGATTGAGATCCTATGAGAACTGCTGCTGAAGGAGAATAGCTCACAGCAGCCCAAGACACAGAAATGGCACCCAGTGTCTTATCAGAATTTGTTCTGAAACAGATAAGCCCTGGCTTGCCAGCCCTAGAGCATGGTGTACAATCTTCTGTGAACAGGTAGAGTGTTCATTGGCAAGGCAAGCTCCTCTGCAACTCCCCCATCTGCCTTGGGGCAGCACTTCTCAGCATGAAGAGCTTAATCTTCCTGCCCATTCCAGCTCCAGGGTCTCTTCTGTCTGCTCAACAAAGGTTCTGCTTCTGGTTATCATGGATGTGAGCTATTCCAGCACACTTGCCCCCAGAAGTTCCTCACCTGACAATGGCCTTATGGTACCAGCCAGGGCACATCTCACACAGATGTTTCCTGCCTTTGAGACTTGAAAAGTTAAATAGGAAAAGAGCAGGAAGAAGGAAGGATTATTGTGAAGTGGTGAACCAACATACTGAGGGATTAGCAGACTCCCTCCAAGTCATCTAACAGGTCTGCAGGACATTGGGGGGCAACATCCATGATTTCTGCATCCCTTTCTTGTTCCTTAGGCAGAAACATCTCTCCTCTCTGTTTTTGCTAACTGGAATGATGTTTCAGTAGCAAAGGTTATCAAATAAGCCATTGAACATCAATCAGACAACCTTCAGCCATTACAGACCTGGGCTACATCTCTCATGGTGAGCTAAGTGAAGGCTGCAGGTCTCAGCAGGTGGGAACTGCGGGTTTACCCCATACATGTCAGAAAATACCTTCAAATTAATCTCAGCGTTATGGGACTTAAATCTACCAGGGGATCTCGGTCTCCCTCAATGCCAACACCTTAAATGTGGTTTGTTTTGGTTTTGCTTTTGGTTTTCTTTTCCATAAATATCTTCAAAAATAACTTTAAAAAGCTGACTGTGGCCACACGAGGTACTTGCAGTAGGACCATGAGTGAAGGCCTGTTCATAAGCGAAGATCTAATCATAGGATTAACCAACCTGTCTTGATCCTTTTGTATTTCAGATCAAGACCATTCTCAAATCCTGACACAGCAGCTCTCACAATGCAGCCTGGAGCTCAGCTAAATCCTTAGCTTTATCTCTAATATAAATAACAATGACTTAAATTTCTAGTCTAGCCACTTCAAATAGTACAAACTTAATGGACTGAAGACCTGGGGAAAGACAACGTGTTACATATTCCATTGTTTTCTTCAAACCGCATTTGTAAACAGTCGTAAAATACACAATAAACAATTACCTTTAGATGCAGAGCCAAATGCTGCATCTCGTAACTCAAACCCACAGGTAAAAGAAACAGGCTCTTACAAACTCATGGCTCTCATTTGACGTGCAGGACTCCGCACTCTCTGTTCATGTGGCATTCACCAACCCCTGGGGTAACTTCTGAGTTGTTCTCAACACCTTACTTCAGTTTCACATAAATTTTGTTTCAGCTATATTGAGAAAAGATCACATCTGTTTTACACCTCTCTGTCTCCTGCTTCTGGCTCTTAGACCATGGTGAGCAGCAGTTACTGTAATGAGTGACACTATTAATCACATCCCAGGAGAGGGTGTCCCATAAATATACCATACAATGGTGGCAGAATAAGCCCCTTTCATTAGAAACATGAAGAAACAACATTGTCAGTGGTGTTTGGCCCTATTGGAATAAATGCATACAAAGAGCTGATAACAGCCTCATTTCTCTTGCTTTTTGAACATTTCAGGAGCTAACATCTACAGAGGGTCTTTTGTTTCACATTTCTTGTTTTCTTACCACTTTCATTTAATAACACAGATCCAGTGCAGATCCATGTGAAGTCACATCCATAAAGGCACTGGGTACAATGGCCAATTCACACTGCTCATTTTCTGGTATTCTGATGCAGTAAATTGCTAAGCTGTACTGAAGTGACCCATGGACAGAAAGGATGTTAAGCCAGGTCTCAGAGTTAGGTTATACTCTGCATATAAAGACAATAAGGGCAAATGCAGAGAGATCAGCTGTGAAGGAAAAATATAATAAATAAAAAGAAGGTGTGACCAGCACACAAAAGCACCTGGCCACTCGTCTAACCTTAGGATAGCAGGTCATCCTGCCTTTTCCTACAAGAGACAAGAACCCTGTTGCTATTTCTCTGGGAGTCTCCCAGGATCCTTGAACCCTTTGCTACTGCATTCCTACAAGCAGCTTTTCCTCAATCCTCCTTTGAGTGACCCTTCTCTTCAGGAAATACAATTTTACACTGTGAAAGGGATAGCCTGGATATCAGCACATGGATGCAGCCAGAAAGCAGATCTTCCAGAGAGCCTGGCTTGGTAGTGTGGTTGTTGTCATCAGTTAATGCCTCCCTAGCAGCATTTCCATTACTGGTCCTGACCTGCACAGGCTACACTGAACTAGGAACAACAATTCCACCTGCCTCTTGCTGTGCTGGCACTTGCCTCAGAGTCTTTCCAGGGTGTTAAACCACCAGAGTCCTCTCCTTCCAAACAGCAATAACGTCAAGGAGTATCAGCAGAGTTTGGACTGGAGTTTAATTCAGGATAAAGATGCAATGTTGGAGCAGCAGGGCAGGCAGCCAAATGCTCTTTCATAACTGGGTGGGTACAGCAGTATATGTGGGAAGAATGGCATGCCTCAGATGTACTGCAGCACAGAGCACATCCAGCACAATGTTGGCTCAGCTCTCTGGCACCATCATCCTATTGCTGCTGTTGTTTGAGGCTCCTGGGTCAGACACAGCCTGGGCAAAGGTCTTTTATGCCCCAGCCCCAAATACTGGGGGAACTCTGCATGCAGGTATGTTCAGCTTCATTGATTGCACGTCGCAGTTGTCGGTTTGCTTTCCTTTGAAGTGAAAGTCCAAGCAGGTGGCCACAATGGCTCCTGGCCACAGTCCTCGCTTCCTTCCTGCCCAAGAATGTCCTCCATGACAAAAACTTTCCATGTGTTCCTAGCCAGGGTAGAAGAGGAAGCACGAGAAGGTGTTTGGAGAGACACTGGGATGTTTGTGAGTCCACTCTCCATGGCCCAGGTTGTGACTTCACCTTCCATTCAACTGTGAATTGCACACCTAGAAAGTGCTACATCAGGGTGGTGGAATTTGAACAGCAGCAAAAGCAAAATTAGGGGGAAAAACCCTGCCTGCATAAGATTGGTTTAAAACCAGAGTGCTGTGGCACTTGCATGAGGAAGTGATTTTATACACAGCACAAGGCATGATGATCCTTGATAGATTCAGGATTTCCATTCATTTCCCTATTAATTTCTTGCTCCTATAAGGAAGAACTTGTGTATGTTGTACCTTGATCCTTTGAGTAAACCCTCATCAGGAGAACAGACTTCTACTTGTTGCACATCCATCTCAGAGTGAGCTTTAAAGGCATGCTTCCAGAGGGTCCAATTCTCCTTTGAAATCACATGAAGTTAGAGGGATCAAACAGATATGAAGTTAATGTGAAGGGGAAAAATGTTCTGGAGCAGCCAGAAGGGACCATTATGATTGTTTTGTATGGCTTTCTTCATGAGCTATAGAATTTTACCTGGCAATTTGTGAGGCCAGGGAACACTTTGATAATAAAGATCAGACCATTCCCAGGCCTGACAGAACTGGGTGCCAAGTGAGCGGCAGGCACACCTCTTCCATAAACCTTTGTCCCAGTAATAGAGACAATGAAATAAGAATAATGCCATCCTGTAACAAAAAGTAGAGCCTTTCACCACTGTTTGTGGCACAAATGGAAGGCTGGAAAGCAGTTTTGAACATAACCCTTACATCTAAAGGTTGCTCCAGCTCAAAGAAGCTATGTGAGTGGCCAGGGCTCCTCAGAGAAGCTGTGAGTGCACCATGAGTGCATTAGGGAAAATGATGTTTTCACCCACCCAAAGCAGCTTTTCTGTGGAGACTAAGGCTCTGTGGCTTAAGCTGGGATTCAATTCATTCATCCTTAACCATCTAGCCAGAACCTGTCACCCAGTCTGTCTGTAGCCCATGGGGAAAGGCAGGTAAGGACTTAGATGTTTCCCTTAGGAGAGGATAATTTGCCATCTGGAAGTGTCTGTCCTTACTGGCCATAGAAGGACCATAGATGACTAGGTTGGGTTGAAAGGCAGATGTTTAGGTGAATAAAGCCCATGAGATAATTCTCAGCCTGAGGCTGCACCAGTATAACTTCGTGCCAGTGCCGTGCTGGAACGCTGCATGATTTTTGGTGAGGTTTCAAGCAAGCTAGAGGCTGACACAAAACTTCTCCCCAAAATGGAGCTCTTAATGCCACAGGTTTTCCTCAACACCTTGGGGAAGTCACTTTATTGTGATTTTTAGGAAGACATCAGATAGGCTCACAATCAGATCGGTTCAGCTTCATTCACCTTGCAGAGCAGTTAGCATCAGTGAGCTGAAGAGTTCTGCTGCTGTCACGGTAGTGATCCCCCTGCTCTTTACAGGACCTGTCTCTGCCATTTCCTGAGGGAGTAACATTGTGTTTTCACTTGAGAAACAGCAGGGAAAACAGATTGTGGGAGCTCTTGGTTGCATTCCCTGCTCTGCTTGAGGCAGTTCAAATCTTCCACCATTGGAGAGCCACCATGTCCTTCACTGTTCTTGTGCTTATGTCTAACAAGGGACCACAAAATTCATGTGGCCAGAGAGATCCTGGAGCAGAGGGGTTAGGGTATTACTGGGTGAGAGGACAAAGAACACATCCAAGCAGTCACCTACACATTTTGCATTTAAATCCCAGGGGCAGGGGTGAGAGGAATCCTCACAGCGCATCAGACAGATCCGCTTGGAGCTAAACCTCACTATCTTGATTAACAGCAGGGAATGAAAGCTGGATTTCTGGCAGA
Organism: Orthonyx spaldingii; assembly: GCA_013397795.1. NCBI lineage: Eukaryota > Metazoa > Chordata > Aves > Passeriformes > Orthonychidae > Orthonyx > Orthonyx spaldingii. Next base: position 532,609 of record VZTJ01004884.1, read on the forward strand.
CCCATCTGGAACATGCATCAAAAACCCCATAGTTTCATTCCCCAAACTAATGCTGCTCAAGAAAGTCCTGCTGGCTGTTGCTGGGGAAGCCTCCACAAGCTGCATCAGAGGGGTCTGTGTTAGGAAACTCAATAAACTTACAGCGTGGCTCAGCACCTTTAAGCATGATTTTACTGGCTTCTTTCCTACACAAACAGTATTTTGATGAATATTTGGCTTTTGTGATATTTATTTAGAAAGAAAGATTTCCTCTGTCTTAAAACTATTTAAATCTGACTTCCCATTCAGACCACTAATCTGATAGAGAGCAGTACATGGACTTTCATCCAATGCCAAAGAACTGAGAACAAAACAAGGTATCTCTGAACTGCAGAGAGGGCAGTGTGGGGACAGGCAAATCCTCTTGGGCCCTGGAGCTTACACAGGCTCAGGGAGTTTTACTTTGCAGTCTGCCTACAAACTGCAGCATACAGCATCTGTATTTCATCTTTAATGAGGGAGTCCTGCCATTTCAGTTCTGATTTCTTAATGCTTGGTTTCTACAAGCAAAACAATGTCTCTTTGCTTGCACTGTTTGAAGTACACGAGAAAAATGTTCAGTGGGAAATGGAACTAAAATTGCAGATTTAACCTCACATGTGCTGTAACTCTGTAGCTGTAGGAAGAGCAGCCTGAATGAAACAGCAGCAATAATGCCTGGATTAGGGCAGGAGAAAGATACTGAAGCTGACTCAGATGAAAGGTGCTATTGACTATTTCCCTTTTTTACTATTATTGAAAATAAAAAATATCCTGAAGTTCTGTGTATGTTTTATGTATGGCAAAAGAAGTTAACCTCCTGTCTTGCAGTCTAAGTGGATTTGACACTTGAAGAGGGGTCATCTGACAATTTTTCACTTGCATTCTCCCTACATTATGAATTAAATATAATGCTGCTTCCCTCTCTCCTCTTTTTCTTGAATGTTCCAAGCATTCCTCTTTTACCAACTCTGACCTTTTTTTTGTCTTTGGTGGCTTGCTGTGTTGTCAGTAATGCACCAGTCCACATAAATTTAAACAGGTCTAATAATACTGGAGGGTGCCAGTGGCTGCTTTTGAATGCTTTTTACCCCCTCTAAAAGGTCTCATTCCTGTGATTACCTTCTGCCTGATCACTGTGTACAAGTCCAGATCTCAGCAGTGTGGGGGTGTGACAGTCTTGAGACATTTCCACAGCACCCAGGGGCAGTAAATTAAGGTTGACATGACCCACCAAGCACATGGCAACTCCATTGTCAGAGCTCGTCTAACAGGAGAGATTGAATTTCACACTGTGTTTGATATTAAATCTCTCCCAAGCACAAGCTGACTTGGCTGGGTAGAAAAGACATTCGAGGATCTGCAGCGAGGACCTTGGCATGGGAAGGTGCTAAATACTCTCTGCCTTCGTTTGAAGCATTGCCTTGCAGCCTCAGCCTGAGCTTGGTGCTCAGAGGATATCGAGGCTGTGTCTGCCCTGTCCCTTGTACCTGTGCCACTCCAAACCCAGCAGCTGCACCGTGCTCCTGATCCCGCTCCCACCCCCTCTCCCTGCAGACTGTGTGCTCACTGTTTCTCCCCTCAGGATACCTCGGGCACCACCCCCAGTCCCTGATCTCCGGTGTCCCCTCACCTTCTGCAGTGTCCCAGTATTGTCTTACTTGCTGCTGAGCCAGGAGGAGCACATGCTGCTCTGCTGGCCATCCCAGCCTGGCCAGTTGGCCAGAAGATGGATCCTGCTTGAAAGCAGTGAGAGGTCACCTTTGGCTCCAGCCAGGCATCTAAAATAAATAAGTTTTTCGAACTCTTCACTGGAAAAGATCTTTGCAATAGGGAGATTGTCTTCTTTTAAGCTGGTGAAATGCAGTGCTTAAAATTTTACATGCAAATTATTCTGAAACTGAAATGGAAAACTAGACTGAAAGAGCCCACTCAGGAACCAGACACAGAAAATCAGAGAATCACAGAAAATCACAGAATCAGAGAATTGTTTAAGCTGGAAAAGATCTTTAGGACTGTCTAGTCTAACCACAGAATTACAGAATCATTTAGCAAAAGGAACATATATATATTAATTCTCCCATTGCAGTCTCCTTGCAGCCCTCATGAAGGCTACCATCTCTTTCAAGTGCTGTGAAATCCAGAGCTTGATTAGTGGGTTGCTCTAATTACATTTGATTAGCAGTGGCTTGATTAGTAGTTCACACTGGATATTGTGAGCGATTAGTCTGGGGGGTTGAGGTACTGGGATACCTACAGTGAATCCAATGGGTAAATGCAGAGTTTCCAGTTCCATTACAATCGGTGTGTGATGGAAAGCCAGACACCAAATCAACATTTCACAAACATCTGTTTGTGCCTGAAGACGTAGAAGTGTCCTTGGATTCCTTCACAGTCTTTGTCTCATGTCTAGTTGATGCTATTCAGGAAGACCTGCTAGCACAAAATGTTCTGAGAGTTTAAACAGCTCAACCTGAAATAGTCCAACGTGCAATTTTGCTCATAGGGTTTTAAGGAAAGAAAAGGGCTTTTGGATCAATTTGCATAACTTTTCTCACAGGACACTCCATTTCTCCCAGTTATGTGATATTGGGATGAGGATTTTCATTTGTGTAATATTAGAGTACTTTTCTGTCCCTAGAGAGGCCACCAATTTTGATATGAAGACAATACGAGATGGAGAAACGGCTGTTTCTCTCACCACTTTTTGCTTCAAAGGTTAGTTATCTTCACTGTTAAAACTCATACTTCACCATCAGCTTGAAACAGTCTGGCTTCAGCACTTAGACACTAAAATGTTCTCCACAAACTGAGAACACTTTAGAATTTGGTTTTTTCTTCATGAGTGGGTACATAGATGTAACCAATTCAACCACTTCACTTCCTTTGGGCTCGCTGAACGGAGAACTTTGCACGTCCCAGATGTTTTGCCTGTGAAGGCATTTTCTATAATCCTCAAATCATTGTAACAGTATTTCTGTCAATTATAGGCACTGAAACGGAATATGTTTTTACACTGTTTGGGTAGAATTACCTCCATACTTAAAGTGCTTCTGGTCCCTACTAGCCCCCTGGATAAAGGGTGACAGCAGAACTCAGTCTGATGAGTTTTTCCACAATGGCCTCTGGATAATTCTGAAATAATTATTTCTCTTTTCACCCATATGTGTATTGCATTTGGTTGCATTACAATATATTTTATCAAGACATTTACACTTCTGCTTGACCATGCAGTTCTTATTTCTGGTTGTACTACCAACTTCAGAGTTTTCCCCAGATTTTATCAGTGAATTTTTTTTCAGTTTCATTCATAAAAAATTCTGACAACTACTCAGATGGTTCCTATTTCTATGTCTTGCTTCCAAAAACATCCCTGTTCAATAATCCCCCACGAACAGCGGCTTTTGGGGAGCTGTCAGCATGAGATGCTTCTTATGCTTTTTAAAGTGCACTGACTACTGTGTTCCCATAACTCTCAGTGATCCCAGTGGAAACTGGAATTCTCAGCCTGATCCTCAAGGCAGTGTCAAAGAAATATATTAACAATTCTGCTGGATATTAAAAACACATTGCCCCACTCTGTGATCTGATCGTAAAGACTGATTGGCTAAGCATGAACAGAAACGAAGGCTTTTGGGATTTTTAACATACTTTTCCTAGCAATTTCAGTTTATCCATACCCATTTCAAATAATTTTAAGCTCCTTGCAAAATGCCATAGTGCATACCATAACAGGGGGACCAGTACACCAAAAAATATGTTCTGCATTGTCCTTCCTTTCTGTGAAGATTCCATTCACTGGGTTACATGAAAATAACTGTACCATTGTGGTCCTTTAGACAGTCCATGGTTGGTGTTTCACTCCCTGGTTGAGGGTTCTCCTCTGGGAAAACTGACAACATGAGCACCCATGCTGTCAGACACTTACGAGGTTCCAAAAAAGTCTTACTGAGGAAGTAGTTCTGGAAATGACATGCTTCTATGCAGCTTTTAGGGTACCTGGGACTGACTTTTCCTTAGGCATCAAAAGCAGCCTCTGGACTGTGTCTCTTTACCCCAGGCCACCTGGCAAAGCACTGAGGAAATGAGGTTGCAGAAGTTCCACAGTCCTTCACAATCTGAGACTTTCTGTCTGCTCAGGGAGCAAAGCAGACTCACAGAAGCATAAATTTAGCTGTATACATGACTTATGTGGCTAAAATAACTGCACATAAATATAATGAGAGAGAAAGAGGTGCATGTACACCCATAGGTGGATTTCTTTCTTTAAGGACACTTTGTCTACTAGTTAATTACCAAATAAAGGCTGTGCTATTTAGTGATTCCATTTTTTTCACATTTTGTAGTTGTAATCTAGTCTGAGTCTCCCCAGGGCTCCTACATAATCACTGGATTTCTCACATTTGCTCAGGCAGCAGATACTCCTGGAGTGCACTATGCACCAGGGAACAGAAATATCAGCAGAACTGAAGGGAGCAGTGGGGTTTGCAACAACATCCACACTGGGAAGCCCAGGATGAGCATATGATAATTTGCATTTTCTTCCAGTTGGCAGAAGAAACTACTTGCCATATCTTCAGCTGACAGAAATCTGTGCAATTCATTGACTTCTAATTGTTTGACTTCAAGCAAACTCTGCTGATCCAGGTGATGTGATCCCTTACAATGAGAAACAAAAATGGTCACACATCTGCATGCCACAACATCCAAACCCTTTCCAGCAACTGCACAGGACAAAGCACAGCATAGCTTGCAGTGGCACTCGGAAGAGAACAGCGGCAGGAGTTTCCCAGCAAACCCCTTACTAGTGACACACAGTCCTCTGAAACCCATTTTTGCCTCTGGGTTTTCATAGGATCATAGAATAATTGCAGTTGGAAGGAACATTAAAGGTCATCTAGTCCAACTCCCCTGCAAGGAGCAGGGACATCTCCAACTAGATCAGGTTTCTCAGAGCAACCAAGGTCCTTGAATGTTCTCAGGCAGGGGTTATCTACCACCTCTCTGAGAAACCTGTTCCTGTGTTTCACCACCCTGATTGTAAAAAACTTCTTCCTTAAATGTAATCTAAATTCACCCTCTTTTAGTTTAAAACTTTTTTTATGTTCTCGGTGTTTCTCAGTGGCCATTTGGTCACGTCCTCCACTTTCAAACAGGGCTTTGTCTGTAGTGCAAAATGCAACTCTGACCAAAGATGGGCCAACTATGAGTGTAAAATTGCTCACTTCCCAGCTACACAGCAGCCCAGAGCTAGCCTAAACCACCCATCAGTGCTGAGGACCAGACAGGTGAAGGCTACTTTCAATTTCACAGATTACCAGGTTCACAGTAACTCCCTTTGTGAAATCAGTGCTGTTTTCAAACAACCAATAACAAACAGCAATATCACTATTTCCTGCACCAGTCATAACAATGGGAAAATGCTTGCCAGAAAATGTATTAGGAAGTTTTTGGCCATGTGACCTGATTAATTTAATTTTCTGAACAGCATCATGGATACTATGGCAAAGTTGGACTAAAGAGGTTGAAAAGCAAATACATCATAAGGAGGGCATGTAACTGATCAGCAGAGACTGACTTTTCATCTGTAACTTAATAAATGAGAAACAAACCCCATGTAACTCAGATAGAGAAGAAAAAAAAAAAGAAGGCAAAAAGAGCAAAGGAAAAAGAAACTCTTGAGCTGAGAAACCTGGGTCAAGAAATCCAACACTGCAAGAACAGAAAGTGCTTGGATCTGTATTTTTGTTCAAGGCAAAGGTGACGTGCCAGGTCTGGGCTGGGACTAAATTCAGATACAAGTTATAAGCAGTGCCAATACTCAGGAATGCTGGAATTGGAGTTCTGCTGAGATTTCATTCACAGCAGCGTGCATCAAAGTGAGTACCCAGACAGGGCACTGATGGAAATTGGTGGGCCCAATGCAGTTTTTTTCATTCACAGAAATGCGTAGCAAAGCAAGTACCCACACAGCATGCTGATGAAAATTAGTGGAGCTAATGCAGTTCATATGACGAGTCTGACTAAAAGAAATATTACTGGCACCACAGGACGTCAGCTGGGGCTTTTAATTCCTAACTGGACTCATTCAGACTGGCAGCTCTGGCTGGTTGGGCTCAATACAGGTGTTTTTCCAGTTCTGGTTGCTATTTTTCCCCAAGAGGACAAGGGCCAGACCTCCACCAGCCTCCCTGGGCGCAAGGTCAGTTCTGGGGGCACGTGGGGATGCAAGGGAAAACTTTTATGCAGCCAAGCAGCATTCTGGCCTCCAGCTCTTGAAAAAGTTTCCACTGTCTGCCAAGCCCTTCAAACTGCCCAAACACTTCAGAAATTACAGTATCTCATTTTGCTGCCAGTTGGGAAACTTGTTTCACTGCACTGACTGTCAGAAAACAGAACACACCTTTGCTGGGGAAGAATATTTTGTCTCATTATTATCAAAGTGCAGAGTTAGACCCTGAACAAAGCTTTGTGGTGTTTCACTTAGGACTCCCCATGAGGGCCCTATATCCAAAGTCAGCACAGGCACACTTCTACGTTTTTGTCTAGGCTGAACACCTACACTTGTACCAACTATAGAGCTCTGGCTTGTGTCTCCCACCCACAGCTCACATTTCTCTTGGATTAGTGTTCTCCCATCAGTGCTATTAATGCAGTCATATCAGGAGATCCAGTTGCTTTGTGGCCTGGAAGGCCCTTAACCATCCCCAAATTAAAGCCCTCTAGGCAATAAAATAGTTAGGCCCTAAGGATTTTCTTGGAAATGTGCTTTGAATGAGCAAACAGAAAAGAAATTAGTGCTGTGTTGATCCTCCTGGCTCTAAGGTCACCTTTTGCTAGGTTTACTAAGAATTAATATGCACTAATGGGAGGTTAAACCAGCTTTAAAAAATCTTTGTCACATGATGTCTCTTAATATACCCAGTTAATATTTTCAAGGGGTGTGTCTCTTTGCAAGTGGAGGCTCCAGAAAATGTCCTAAGCCATTTTACATGCAGTTGAGATACACTTTCCTCACCATCCCTGCTAGAGAAATCTGGAGTTAGGATTCCATTCTAAGGGAGAAAATTAACTTCAAGCCACGGGTGCCATGTGCTGGTCCCAGGGGCAGAACAGGAGGGCAGGACTGGTATTTGGGCATTAATCAAACCTCCCTTGCCTGGATAGGTACTGGCTGCATGGAGAGGATCATAATATGCACAATTTAATAGGCGAGGGAAGAAGGCAAGAAGAACCAGCTCTCCAGCCTGGATTTATCTGCCCTTAGTTTAGGTGTAGGAAATGCATAGATGTCAGCCTGTCTGTGCCCATAAAAAGCAGTAGTCTGAGCAAAGCAAATCTTTCTTCTCCCTCCAGATATTAGTTCAGCTCACCACGATCTGAGTCATAGATTTGTCTCTGCCTCCATTTATTATGGAAAGAGCCCGTGGCGAATTGATTCCTAACTCACACATGCTAGCAAGGTGTCTGTGTTTACATGGGCAAATATATGGAATGAAGCTGTATTTGGATTTTAGCCATGAAACAGCTAGGGACAGACCCTCTTATGTGGTCAGTCATACTCTTCTAGTATGTAAGTGTTGTTCTTGCTCTGAATAAACATCCAGCCATGATGAAAGTCCTCATCACACCAAAGTGCTGTTTTCAAAGGGAATTGCAAAACTTTTCTCCTAACAGAGTCTCTAAACATACAGCCTTAAACTTACACTTGCTGAAATCAATTACAGAACTTACAGGTGAGTTTCTTCAAGGCTACTTGAGGCCCATAAACTGTTATGCATGACAGAAAGCTCCTTGAACACTGGCTTGGTTCAATGATTTCTCTTCCTTGGTTCCCCCTCCCCCCAAGGGCTGCTAAGCTCAGAGAAGTTTTTAACAAGCTGACACCTCTGAATGCACATTCCCGCTTACCTTCCCAAGGTACTGCTCCCTATCTTCTGGTCTTGTGAAGTTAATTTATGACATGTAAAGAAAATAGCAGACAGTGTCTAGGTCCTGAGGGTATCAATAGGTGTTAATATCCCTGCTCAGCATCCCCTGAAACCCCCCCACACACTCTTGCCTATGTCCCAGGACCCCATTCCAGCTCAGCCCAGGGCCATCAGAACCATCCTCAGTTGGTGATAGTCCTGTCTCCAGTCTCATCTCCATTTTCTCCTTCCTGGACCTTTGAGTGGACCTTGGACTTTGTACCCTAGGGTCACCTCTCCCCATATGGAGAAGATGCCTGTTTGATTCCAAGTTTGGGCAGGCATTGGTCATTCAAGATATTGAGTGTTTTCTGGATTAAGATGAGGTTACCTAAAATCTTTTTAAAAAGAATTTAAATTACATTTGTCATTGGTTTTGTTCTTGGGCCACTGCATCAGAAGTGACCAGTAGAAGAAGCAGAGCAGCAAGGAATCTCTATATAGAAATCACCTTGGAGATGGATAATTCAGTGTCTTGAGGGAACACAGACAGGACCTGGGCTCCATCCTTCCCTGAAATTAGGAATGTGGTTAACTTTATGACTGATCCCATTCATGGGATTTGCATCAACTGCAGTGTTTTTGTTTGATTATTTACTATAAAATAGGAATGTGTGTAGGAAGATTAATTTCTGGATCATGAAAATGAATAAGGTAGAGATTGTAACATCCTCTGGGAATGGTGGTCACAATATAATCCAGGTGCTCAGTCTGACCCTGACCTGCACTCCCAAATGCTTACATTATTTTCAGGGACAGCAGACAACATCCAAGTCAAAGCAGGAATTGAGTTCCAGTAGGTGGTGGGGACAGAAGGCTAAAATAAAATACCCATGTCAAACTCCATGTCTGCTCTATGAATAATACCAGGAATATGTCCATGAACTCCTAACTGCACTGCTTCGCCTCTAGAGATACCAACACCTCCTGTTATGCTGTGACCACATTGAAATAATTCCTGCAATTTCTCAGCATCAGCACTAAAGTACCTCTCACCCCTACGCCACCCTTGGTGACTGAATGCGCCTTCATGTCCTAAACGTCAAACACTTTCCAGCATAAATCTCCAAAGGTCTGCAAGAAACTGTTAAACAGCTTCTCTCACCTTTTACTTTCTGCACTAAGAAAGGGAAGTGGCAGTAGATGTTATTGAACTTCAGATATTTATTTCCACTAATGGTAAGTCACAAAATTGACTATGAGACCCTATCATGACATACCATAGGCTATTTTCTAGTCAGTTCATGCACATCTCTCTGTTACCAGGGAATAGTTAGGTAGAAATGTCCTTTGGCCTCTGTCTGCCTGGAAAATCCATCTTACTTTTAAAGTCAATTGGAAGTTGTATCTGGAAATCCTTGGATAAGTTACTCTAAGGCAGTGTTTTCCGGCATAGAAATAATCTGGCTAGGAAAATATTTTACTCTCCATAGGGTCATTCACTCCCATGTACAAAATATAACTCATTCTTTTATGGGAACAATTGCCTCTAGAAATGTGAATCATTCATGGGTGGTGCCTACAGCTTCAGTCTTGAAAGCAATTAGAAACGTGAGAAGATCTCGGGCTGAAATGGGGCTTGTGCATAACTGAAATGAAGCACATCAAGTGTTGGTCACCGTGCCAGGCACACATTCCTCAGAAATCAAGAGCCACCAGCTCCAGAACAGTTTGCATGCTCACAGAAGGGCTGTGAGCTCTTCAGCCACTGAGCACCAAGTAACTTGGAGGATCCTCATCTGGACTAATCTGCTCTGCCATTTGCTAAACCTTACTCCTCTTTCTCATTACTTTACGCCATACTGACCATCCAGTTGAAAAAAATTGGCCTAAATTTCATGGACTTTAAAAAGTTTTCAAAAGGTGAATAATTTGGGATTATTTGAAGTCTTTTGCAGAGTAAATGGCAAGCAATTCCTCCCACTCTGATGATGCTTTCCCAGACCAAAGACAAACATTTGGGACTGTTCGTTCATATGTGCCATGGACCTTCAACACTGAGACTGGAGAAATGCACATGGGGTGGGAACAAACCCCCTGGGCTATGTGGTGTCTGGAGTGAGCAGCAAACCAGTTCACTTTCCATGGAATGTTGACATAAAACAGAATGAGGGGCAAAATCTGCAGTGGGGAATGCTTCCTTTGGCCACAGTCTTGAACAACGTCCTGAAGGGAAGTGACACATGCAGCTCTAAGAAGGTCTGGAAATAAGTAGTTTTCAGCTGCATCCAAACATAGAGAGAATTAGTTTGCACTTTGCTGGTCTGTGCATGTGCAGAAATCACCAAGGGAGCTAATATAATAGAGCAACAACACACCTGAGGAACCCAAACAGGGGTCATTGAAGTCAGGGAGACACTTCCATCATCTTCCCCAGAAATTCCCCTTGGATAAATCAAAAAAGTTCAATCTTCAGCATTCTCAATATTTAAAATATGCTCAGCACCAAAGACAAGCATTCAAATCCCACAGTTCCATGTTTCAGTACGTTTGTTTTGTAGATGTGCCTATACCAAGACCAAATTCCTCCAGGAAGCTGCCCCACTGCCTCAGTCAGAGCATTTGGCGGGCCTGTAAAAAACAAAAACAAACAAAAAAACCAAACCCCAAAACCTTGCTTTCAAGAATCAGAAACCATAAGGCGGAGAGTTCCACTTTATCACTATCTGCCTAAATATATAAATAATCCAAAATCTGAAGTGTGTGTTGGACAGCACCCTCAGGCTATCATTTTACACCCAGCTGTTATTCTCAGAGGATTCTCAGTAAATCCAGAAATAGACCCAGCCAGAAGTCGGGAACAGGCTCAGAGGAGAATGTCGCCATATGGCAGCTCCTGACTGTTGCATAAATGTATTGATTGGCTGAACCAGCTTCAGGATGTCTCTATTAAGGACAGTAGCATCAAGAGGAGATGTAGAATTACCAGAAAGATGAAAGAGCACCTGAACTGGCTCTTCTTTTCCATTTAAGTGTCTTCTTGTCCAAAGTATGACACCGACCACTTGAGGACATTTGTTAGTTCAGTTTAAATCTGAAGCCTAAAGAAAATTCCTAAATAAAAATCAAACATAATAATAATATTTTATTGCTATGACAACCCTGACTTACACATTAGCAACCCAAATGACAATATTCTTCCTCCTCTTGCATTGACATTGGCCAGGAAAGGAATTTTGTTGGAGTTTTTAATACAGGTTTTCAAAAGGGAAAGATGATCACACATTAAAACCCACCATGAAAATAGAAATCCTCAAAGGGAATTTTCTTTAGCTGTTTAAGCAGCTACTGAGTGGGTTTTGAACTGTATGCTTTAAGCCAGAGCAGAACCTGTTGCAAAACGAGTTCTCCCATTCACCTGCATGATCAAGAGCAAACCGACAATCACAGAATCACAGAAAGGTTTGGGTTGGAAGGGACCTTAAAGGTCACCCAGTTCCAACTCCCTGCCATGAGGAGGGACACCCTCCACCAGACTCTGGAGGTGTCTAGGGGCAAAGGCAGGGCACCTGGCAGGTCCACATAACAAAATCCATCCTTGGCACAAGCCAAACTCTACAGGAAAACCTTAGCATGGTGCCCAGGATTTTACTCACACAACTTCACAACAACTGCAAAGGGATACATTTTTCTCCTTTTTCAGTGTGCCTGGATGGCTTATCCTGATGTGTCAGACCCAGAGGTAGGATTGGATCTGGAGTTTGGTTTTGGGATTAGCTTGTGCTGGACATTCCTCTCCATGAATAAAGAATGAGCATCCCAACACAGCACCAAGGAACTCTATGTTGTGGATGATCCCATGCTCCAGATGAGAGGATAAACCCAGATTTTCAATTGCTTGGGACTGTAGTGGCTGTCTTGCACTTCTGGAAAAGCTGAAGCTGCTCACCATGACACCAAGCCAATTTCATAGCTGGGTGACCACTGAAGAAGTACAAAACAGCAAACAAACTCATCCTGAAAAGTTTTCTGTATTGCATTTTGGGTTTAAAATGTTTGCAAAGAAAGTTCTGTTAGTTTAGAGAGTTGTTGGCCGAAATGGATACATTTTCCAGGGAAGTCAGCCAGTTTTTAAAGGAGGCCAAATCTGTTTCCACATGGAAATTGGCTCATTTTTGGAGTATAGATGAGTTTTGCATAAAATATATTAAATTCTTTCCCTCACCCACAATTGTACACACTTTCGTGCATCTTGGTGGGAAAACTGCTATTCCACCATCACAGGGAAATGCAATTTCAAAAAGTGCAATATTATGTAATTAAAATGCCAGTCATGTCAGTACGGATGAAACAGGGAAAAGAGAGGAAAAAAATCTGGAAAACAAAGATTATTGAATTCAGTCAGCTCTTGGAAATACTTTTTCAATCTATCTAAGCTCTTCCAGAAGCTGCACATGGGTGCAGATAGTTAACATTCTTGTTCTTTCAAAAAATAATCAAAGCCTCAGCAATAGAAAATGAAGTTAGGAAACAAATCCATGACACAACTATTAACAACTGCATGGTATATTGCCATTAATTAGCAAAAGGCCAGTTATACAACTTGTTTAACTTTAATAGCCCTCATCCTGAGACCATTTGGACAGCAAGGTTGTTCCAAGAAGCACACCCTCCTCAAATGAGGAGTATCATGGAAAAAAGAAAGATATTTTTTTAATACATACTCTACCAAAGGATCAAGATGTGCTGAAAAACACATAGCATGTACCAATGCCTCTCTCTGAAGTGTCTGCCATTTGGAATATTGTCATTTAAATACTTTGCTTGTTTAGTCTATTTTGAATGGCTTCATTATAGGACTGCAGGGAAATTCTCCGGAGAAACTGGGGAAAAAAATGTTTTGGAAAGTATTTCAGATTCAGAATTGTCAGAATGCCCCATTTTAACCTTTTCTATGAAAGAAAAGAAACCTGCATGCTAACACACAGATATTTATTCTACAATATGTATCTATAAAATAGGAAATTAATAGTAGCTTGACTCAAAAATATATGGCTTAGAAATGATCAAAGAAGATTTCAGGTGGTCTGCATTAAATGCTAAAGGAGAAATTCTGTCAAAAAATGTCAACATTTTGTCAATTTACATGGGGTGGAAACCCAAGTCTTGCCCTCCTGTAATCTTACACATCCTGGATCAATTGCATCTTTAGTAAAGGAGATTCTAGTGCTTGACTGATGGATGTGAAACCTTATTCCAGATAAGCTTGACACTACAGCGACGTGTAATCGTGGCACTCACAACCACGCTGGTTATGAGGAAGAAAGCTGTGCAAGCAGGTAGGAATCCCAGTTCATCCAACTCATCTCTTATAGAGAAAGGTCACTGCTCCATTCAGGTATTCCCTAAATATAGAAAATGTTCAGGAAGCTGAGAACTTTGATCTGGAAATACTTGTAGGCTCAGTGCTATGAAAGGATGAGGGAAACGTTTAAAAATGATCGAGGGAAACAGATGTTTGGCTTCTCCATCCGCTGCCACTAAATCAGTCACTGGCCCAAACTAGTATTTAACCCAGGTGATTTTCCACAGAGCTAATCCTGACTGCATTCAGGGCATTCCTCTTCCAATAAAAGACTAAAGCTTGCCTAGCTTTAGACACCAGCATAAATTTTGGCTTGTCCAAATGGATCTTGCAAGGGGGTCTCTGCACCAAGGCCGAGAGAACCACATGCTGCTTAGTGAGAAATCACAGAGCTGCTCACAGCTTGAGCTGTCTGAGTCACCAGCTGATGAGAAACTTGACTTTTTGCTTGATTTTTCCCCCCCTGTTCTTTTTAAAGGAAACTTTCAAAAACAAGTCAACCTTACAGGCAAGCAAGCAAACTTTCTCATTTCATAGGCACCTCCTCCAAGCCATGGTTAAATACACCACAAAATCCATTTTCTCATGGATTTTTTTCATTTATTTCCTGCTTGCCTCCTCCTGTTTTTCCACATGCATTAGTGTCATTTTCTCCTCCTGCACACAGGCTGTGAGCATTTAGTTCATATTCTCTGACTTACCCAGTTAAGGGCTACCAACTGTTACGAGCCCCAGCAGCTGCATCCAATTCCCCTTTGCAAACAAGAAGTCACACTGAGATGGTTTTTGCTAAAGGAAGGTGATAGCAATAGTTTTGAGTCATTAGGTTGCAGAGTAAGGGCAGAAGACTTGGAAATCAAGTCAACCAGGCCTTCCCTTTGCAATCCCAGCCCTAATTTAAAGCCTAAACCGACTGAAACACTCCGTAGTCAGCCCAGCCTGAGTCCCCAGCTCACAGTTTTTCTTCTCTCCCAGCTTTTCTCCTCTCCCAGCTTTTCTCCTCTCCCAACTCATATTGGTCATGAAGCAGCAGACCCAGATGCTTATGGACCAGTCAATAAACACAGATAATAGCTTAAAACGCTTAACTCCATGCAACTGTCCAGACAATTATCTACTTAATGTATTTACATCATTCTTCTTATGTCTCATCAGCTCCCATGCATTAATGGACTTTATCCTCTGCAAGTGCCTACCACAATAGGACAAAAAATCATGTCAACATTTGTTCCTATTTTTCTTATGCCAGGGTTCTTCTGATCATTGAAATAGTTTTTTATCTTGAAAATGCTACAAAAAACCCCATACTGTCAACAAAAGCAAGTTTGTACTGGAAAGTTTACAAGTTCAACAACAGTAATGCTGCTGCTTAACAAAACTGTGATTGCAAAAGAACTCAAAACATTTGTACTGCCATGAGTGTAATTTAAGGATATTTAGCCTTTGCTCAACCTTTCACAGACAACATGGTGTTTCACCCTATTATAACAACCCTTAGATTGCAAAATCTAATAGAGTATTAGCAGCAAAACTGCATTATGAATGCTAAAGTCGCATTACAATAGTGCAGCTTCACAAATAGAGAAATGATTTCATAGAAATAGTCTTTTTAACTTTTCTATCATAAAAAAATTAATTGTAAGATGTAATTTTTTTAACATCACCATATAGGGTAACTTTGTTCATTCCATGTGTTGTAGTTCCCCCTTAAGCTTTAGGAACAACAGGTAACAACGTGTCATTATCTTACAGCAAATAAATCAATGGTAAAACCACTGGTCTTTCATTTCATAGGTCTGGATTAACCCAGAGTTTGTGTAGCAAGGTATGGTAGTTCTTGTAGTTTGGGGACCACTACAGACTTCTGCAAACTGAGTGTATCAAAGCTTAGTCAGGATGAAATACATGGGAAGATGCTTTGCTTCTCTCCAATTCTGGGAGAATTCTGGGCAAGTACTTAGGTGTGTACTCAGACACAAGAAAACACCCTTGGTTCAGGGTACCACAATTTTCACAATCCCAATGAAAAAAGATCGCACAGGTCAATAAAACACCTATCTTCTGTAATAAACTGCTAAATAAAAATCAACGTTGTGATACATAACGTGAATCCACACATCTTTGCAGCTTTAGGTTTCCGTTGGGAAACTCTGTTATGTGCTTGCCTGCAAAATCAACTCTCATTTTTTCCTCTACCCTTAACACATTTTACCCACAAAGGGTAATACGTGCTGTTCTGTTCATGGCCTCACAGACTGGAATTGGAGGTGAAAGTTGTTTTGGGCTAAAGGAGTATACGGCTGATGTATTGCTTCCATTTATTATTTGATCTCATTCTATTGTGTGCTTCCTTATGGCACACTGAATAGGTCTGTAATCATGGGGAACAAGATAGAAAGGGTAGGGCAAGGATTGTATTTCCTGCCTTGGCTGGTGCATAATTTTTATTAGAGCTTATTTTGAAACACAACTTTGAGATAAGAATCCAGCATGAAGGATTAGAGATGCAATGTTCTGGGCTGAAACCCACAGTTTTTTGGGTTTTTTTTTAATTTAATGTAAGCAACATGAAGAGTTAATACACTGTCCATTTTTTTTATAGCTGAAATGTTTGAGCTTTTGTTTAAAAAAAAATGGGAAATGATACAGTGCTGTTTAAAAAAAATTGTTTTTCCACCTCCTTTGGTACAACAATTGTTTGATATAAACTTTCATGACACTGAGAGCTTCCTCTCTGCTAATAGCCCAAATGTTCTTTTTCCAGCAGGAGGAAAGTGCTTGTGTCCAGGGATAGATCACACCAGCTGCCCCAGAACAAGGAGCCCCACGCTGGTGCCAAGGCAGGGCTCGGCAAGGACACCGAGCCATGTGGGGTTTGGCACTTACTGAGGATGGAGGGAGGGATATGTGCATGCAGGGGAGGGGAGGGGAGTGTCTTTTTTAAAGGAAAAGCCTTGGATAGTGTGGCTTGTGGGGGAAAAGAGGACATGAAGTAGAAAATGAAATGCAGCTGTTTGCTTGTAAAGGACAACAGGCAGCGTTGTGCCTGCCCCAAAGCCCTGAGTGCTGCAGGGAATGTGGAGGAGTTTGCACCAAAGCAGGTGAGATGTGGGTAGAGGTTTCATCCATCTGAGGACACGGAGAAGGGGTGAAATGCAGCTGAGAACATGGCAGGTGGCCAGGGACAGAGTTGGCAGGAGGCTCAGGAACCAGCATCCCTGCTCCACTCCCAAGAAACATCATTCCCCTCATGGGGATGGACACCCTGAGATGTGGATATCCCACCTCTGGCCTTGGGGATGGGCAAGGCAGAGGGCAACATCCTCTGGCAGCAGGTTGCCAGAGACGAGAGGGACAGAGCCATGCTTTGATCAATGTGTCTCTGATGACTTTGGGAATTGAGATGAGGAAGTGAAAGAAAACTTGCCGTGCAGCCACATGGCTCTCAGAATAATAAAAACCACTTGAGAAGCTGCAGGTTAGGACAGGTCTGGTCAGAAGTTTTCAGAAAAATCTTCAACTCCTTCTTGAGGTAGCTTGTTGAAGTGGAGATCTTGCCAGGCTTTTAGTCATAAAGAGAGTTGAAAGATCCATCCCCCAAAAAAGTCTTGCCTAGAAAAGCAGGTTGCAGGAACTCAGGTCACCCAACACCTTCACATCTTCAACTGCCTGGTGGGAGTAGTCCATGCCTGACTTCCAGCTACACCCTTTACACACACAGCACTACTTGTGAGCAAGAAAACCTCATAATGGACCCTGACCCAAATATCTCAGGACCTAATAGACCCAAATAGACTCTGGGACTCTTCCAACCTTTAGATCCAGGAGTGCAAGTGTGCATGGAAATGTGCATCCCTCGCCATGGGCCTCCACAAGCAGGCTCCCTGCTTCAAAGGGGCACTGACCAGACCTTTTCCCACCTCAGATGTCTCCTACCAGCCCTGCAACAAGTCCAAAGTCCACAGTCCTGAGCTTTTTCAGGAGTCAGTCCCTTCAGCCAGGATCTGCAGAACCCCTCTTTGGCCTGGCCACATGCTCTGTGTCCCCCCAAGGAGCAGGGGCAGGCACATGAACAATTATCATGCTCAGCAAGTGCCCTGCAACACCCTGACTTGACATCACTTAACCACTCCCTGGGTTTCTCACTGCAGGCATTATCCAAAGCCCCAGACATTTGATATCTGTACACTTTGTCTCAGACCTTTCTGGGCCCTCAGTCAGTCCATCCAGGCAGATGGGATGGCATAGATATTGCAACAGTAAAATGGAGGAAAGTGGTGAGACTCTTCTGCATCAGATGTGCAGCAGTTAATTTGGGATGGCAAGAAGCCCACAGTGGCCAGTTCCTGTGTCCTGTCCAAAAGGTGATGACATTCCCTGATTGAAAACATGATCCTCTGCACCTCACAGACAATTGTAGTCACAGGCTGAATTGTATAAATCTACTTTCATAGAAGATAAAATCTTCCCTTTTTCCATTGCTCAATTAACTATTGTTTTGCTCAGCATGTTTTAATCATAAGTAAGTTCATTAATAGATGTGCTCTTTGGAGTCATGGGGGACTCTGTGATATAACAGCATTAATCTTTCTGAATAACATCATTAATATCCTTTTCCCCTTAAAGGCACCCTCTCTGTCCCCCAGGCAATTATAAAACTTTGTTCCATGGTACTGAACGAGCTCATCCAGCTAAAATGACTACAATGCATGTCTGCATCATATTGCTGTTAGTTGAATTCTATTTATTTATACTGCTGGTCAGACACTATTAGAACTTGTTTGTGACCATGTTGGTTCTTTTTCTGTAAAGCCACCAGCTCAGCTGGCTGCTCCCCACCCGGATTTCAGGAGAGTTGTCCTATAGAAGGGTCATAAAAGAAGAAGGAGATCCAGAAATCCCTACATTGGAAGCTTTTTGACAATTCTTTTCAAAATAATCTAGCAGTTGTCCAACCACTAGAGATGGATCCTGTTAGAGCGACTCCCATGAATTCAGCAGGCATGGGAATGTTGCTAAACCTACTGTTGGCATTCCTGCCAGCCTTACTAAAACAAAATTCCCAGTGTCTGAGTGATCAGGCACTTTTCTGCCCAGAGCAGAATCTCCACACAGTGAGAGGCTGGGCCATGTCTATTAAAGATTTCCAGCACCAGACATACTTGAATGTATTACATTTTCCATGCAGGCACGTACACCTTCCCATCTTGGAGTCAAGATTCATTTGGGTTCACATTTTATTCATCCTACTTCCTCATTAGTAAAACAGACACACTGCTCTTCCCTCTTTTATAAAGCAAGCCGGGAACTATAGATAAAAATTCCTATATAGAGGTGAGATATCTGAATTTTTTCATGAGTGCACTGCATAGCTGTTGTGTGCTCTGAGCAGAGCAGCAGAGTTTGGGGGCTTGCTGTGTTTTCTCTGTCCATATTTGGATGGGAAGAGGCATAGGCAGTAGATGAAAGTGGTTCATATAATAAAACTGGATTTGGATGAAACTCAGCAGTATTGCCGCTTCGTTTTAGCACTCCTGAAATAGTAAGACCTTGTCAAATTCAGTCCCAGAGGAGAAGACCAGGCAGATTTCAGCTTCAACATGTGCCACATAGTTGCACTTTGCCATATTTGCTCACATTATGGCATATATATGTGGAGGAAGAAGGGAAGAATTTCCCCATTTCTAAGCTGTAAAATGTCTTTCAACACCTCTCTTCTTTACTGCAATAGCAATATGTCATTACTGGTCACAGAGAGAGGCCATTGCACGACTACAGCCACTCCATCTGCAAGCACAGCCATCCAAAATGTGGATCCAGCTCAAGTTTAAGCAGGGGGAATTAAAGGTTTTTTTCTTAAATTCCAGCTGGTATCTCAAAAACCCCCCAAAGCAACCCAACTCTTCTTGCTACCTCTTTAATTTCCAGCTATGCACAAATTCCTGAATGTAGGACCACAGGGCTTTTGACCAGGGGTTTCATAGGTGCTCCCACAGGCATGATGCATTTTGAGGCTGCAAGTTACACAAAAAAGGAAGAGGAAGAGAAGCATTTCATGGACAAGGAACTTTGCTGGACCTTGAGCACAAGGAGGAGTGGTCAGGTGCCACCCACTACCAAACGACAGTGTCCAAGGCCAGGATGGATGGGGCTTCGGGCAACCTGGTCTAGTGAAGATGCCCCTTTCCAAGGCAGTGGAGCTTTGGAATTAGATGATCTTTAAGGTCCCTTCCAACCCAAACCAGTCTATGTTTCTGTGATTCTGTTTGCTGCTTTGTAGTCAGATTTATCTGACTACAGAGAGGATGGGGAAGCTGCACTAAAATATGACAGTGTTTAAAATTACCTGGAGTCTGAGAATGGGGAGGAGGCATTGACCAGAAACACCCTTTTGTGCATTCCTGGCTCACTCCAGTAGGAGCAGAAGACACAACCACACTACCACACAGGGATGCTGCTTCTCCTGGAGGCCAGAATCTTGATTTTAGCAGCAAGGGCACTCCTGGAAGCAGATGTCCCCACAACCCCTGCAATGTTAGAACCAGTAACATCTTTAAGTGTTTCTTCTACCCAATATAACTATGTGGGATGAAGGGATACAGCCATCTCACTGAGACCAGCCCAGCATATGAAATTGGGGGTCCTACTAAACAAACATGAATGTGCAATGACCTGGATGCTCCTCCCTGCTGTGCCACAACATTCTTTCTGACATCAGGAAAGCCTCAGTGCCAGAAATGCTCTCTGTATGAAATGGGAATAATATTTCCTTTCTCCCACACCTGGACTGTCCGGGCTAGCCAGCCCTTTGGACAGGGATTTCATCTGGCTGCAGCTTTGCAGATAAAAGTGCACAGTGGGAGTCCTGATCCCAGCCAGGGCCTCCAGGCACAACACCACAGGCGTTTGAGCAGGCAGGGCAGGCAGCAGCCCTGCCTCTTCTCCAGCTCCCTGCTGCACATCAGGGCTCCTAAACCTCTCTGAGAGTGATATCTGCAGAGCAGCTACAGCCACAGATGCTTCTGACCCCACAAAGGAGGGTGAGACAGGTTTTAATCACATCTTCTTGCTTCCATAGGGGCATGCAAGTGTTGGAATATTGGAGAAATAATTCCGCAGCTGCATCTGAGGCACAGGCCAGGGCAAACTCTCTGCTGACTGCAGACCTGTTGCAGAGGAAGCTGCCTCACAGCTCTCAAACAACGTATCTGGTTTAAGCCTGCTTTCAGTGCCTTCATTCCAACGTTCCTGCCAAAGTTCATATCTCTCTGAATATCCCACTCCTCTGCCTGCTCCTGTCTCCCTCTCCCTCCATCTTCCTTCCCACAGCCGTGGGAACAGACTTCATCACTTGAGAAAAATGCCCTGCTCATACCCCCCACTGTTGCTTGAAGCAGACAAGAAAAAAAATTAAAGTCTTTTGAGCAGAGAATCTTTGTCAGGACAAGAAATAATACTGACCTCAGTGAGCATGGCATGTACCGCCGGAGAGGTGGCTCAGGCTGTGTGTGCTGCAACCAGCTGTCTGTGGGACTACAATACAGTGTGGAGGATATGGGATATAATTTCCCTCTCTATTTACATTTAATACAATGGCTTTGGACCACACATTATTAAAATAAAGAAAAAAAAAAGCAACACGAGGTCTCGGCACTTGGCTTTCACTAATGGCTTGTTACTCCTCCAACACTGTCTCTTCAGTGAAGAGTGACAGTGTGATTTGTGTCTCTCCCAAAGACTGCCTTTGCCTTCTTCCCTACCCTGTCTGAAATTTCCTACTTTTTAAAAATAACACCTCTGTATAACAGTGGGAGGACAGGACTCACATGGGTGGTCTCTTATAATGAAGATAGAGTATCTGGGAACGATATTTTAATGTGTTTTTCTTCTAATTGAGTTTTTCCAGCCTTTGGGATAATTATTTCTACCAATTAGCCCAGTGGTATTGTTAGCTGGAGGCAACCAGTCCTTCCTCAGGCCTCTGACAGAGGTTTACAGTATGCACAATGGTGCATAGTGCAGTTTATGAGAAAAAAATTGCCCCTCGGCTCCCAAAAGTATGGGAAACGACTCCATTGTGAGAGAAATATTTCCCATGGAAATTGTCCTGAGAAGCTTCAGAAGGGTCCACGTTTCAGATAAAAGCAAGTGGGTGGAGTTAGTGAGCTACAGCTCAGGAAAGTGGGGGTCATTCCTGAAAGGGAGCGTGACAGAGGAGGGGGAGGCAGGGGACAGCGTTGGCCCTTGCACCCTGCCGTGTCCCAGAGGAGATGCTAAACCTCACCACTCTGGGACCAAGCCTAACCCCAACAATGAAAGAACAGGACAAGATTTAACAACAGGAAATTAATTAGGAGTGAATTTTAAGCCCTTCTTTGCAAACCTAAGAGCTAGACACTTGTTTTTCCTAACACATGGGAGCTGAAAGATGATGCAGTCAGGTAAGAGCCAGAGCAGGGGCCTTGGGCACAAGCCTGGAGTGGCTTTGCTTTACCTCAGCCCTGAGCAGGGTACTTTTTAGCAGTCTGCAGAAGGAAGCTGTTAATGCTGAAGAGAGAGGCCTGGCAAGAATTCAATGCAAAGTCCCTGCAGCAAAAATATATAATTGTTATAAAGGTAAAGACTAATGAGGAGCAGTGTATAAGAATGGTAGAAAATAGGCACAACACTGGGTAATTTCAAGACACGTCCTACAGGACCAAAAATATTTGCTTGGGCTAAATTCAGTTAGTGAAAGCAGAAGAATGTTTCAAGTCAAAGATGAATGAGGCCTTTACATAACCTGAAATGCAAATGACCTGGTGATGATCGACATATAAATATGAATTCTTACCTAGAGCTTAAAAAAATATTCTCCCCAAGTTTATAAAGAAAGTAGGGGAAGAAATGCTCCCCCGTAGAAATATCTCAGTGGAATCCTTTTCATTAGAAAATGGTCATTCCTGGCAAAGAAAGACATTTGTGGAAGCAGAAGAGCATTAGGAAAATCTCCAAATTCAGGTTTTTTAAGAGAAATCCTACAAGGATGGCTCATTTTATGAACTCTTAAAGGTGTGTTTGTCCCTATCTTCCTCACTTTCCTTCCCTGCCCAGTAAATTCCACCTATACTGGGACTGTTGGCAATTCCAGTGCTTTAGCAAAGAAGTAGAGAATTTATTACTAAGATAAAAGTCCCAAACAACCATTTCAGCATGTGCTAGATGTCCTGGCAGTAAGTCCTTTACACAGCAAATATCTCCATACAGAGCCAAGAAGACTGAAACTTCAATGGAGTCATTCACATGATGACCAGGGAGGCATGGCACGGAGATTTGAACTGATTTCCCCGAGGATTATGGAGCCAATTAATGAGAATATCAGAAATACAAATCATTCACATCCATTGCCTTTGCAATGATGCTTTCTAATTTATTAGACATTTTATAATATGTATAAATTAATATATTTAAGGAGTGGGCCCCTATTTGACATAGTTTTTCCTTGGAAGTAATGGCACCAGTTTTTCCAAGGACTACAAGTCCTATGAGTAGAAATCAGGTAATCCCTTTGCCTAGACCATTCCCAATGCTGTCTGTCTGAGCTGTTCTGCCAAATCTGCAGTCATAGAGACCCTACAATACCTTTTGTTAATCTTCATTTCATCTGAAATGCGAGAAAATAAGGGTGAGAGTCTTAAAAGCAGAACTGGATACAAAGGAGGT
This sequence comes from Orthonyx spaldingii, assembly GCA_013397795.1. Classification (NCBI taxonomy): domain Eukaryota; kingdom Metazoa; phylum Chordata; class Aves; order Passeriformes; family Orthonychidae; genus Orthonyx; species Orthonyx spaldingii. The sequence continues at coordinate 555,604 of VZTJ01004884.1, forward strand.
TTTCCAGCTTGAAAAAATATTGTTTGATCTTCCCTTCAAATTGTCAGCTATTCTTTACATTTCAGACCAACAGTGTCTAGTGTTTGGGTCCCAGTTTTAACCATCTCAGGCCAGTCTGTACTGGCTTTTACAAAAGATGAACAAACTCTATTATAGCTCCAGGTAGGAAAGGGTTTTTTACTGAGATCACACCATAATAAATTTCCTGGTGTCTGTTCTAGCAGAGTTTTAGTAACTTTAAAAGATGGGGGGGGGGAAGGAAAGATAAAATCCCAACTACAAAATCTTGAAGCAATTTCTTTAAAAGAGAGGGCTGTCTCAGATTATAAGAAAGTCCCACTGTGGTTTTCCACAAGCTCCTACAGAAAGGATTAAAATAGTGGATCGGACAGTAGTCAACAGGGACACCCTGGATCAGACCTAATGCACATTCATGCAACACATTTTTTAACATGTAAGCCAGCATCAGATGCTTCAGAGAAAATTCATGCAGCTGTGGGATAATCTGCCTGCCAGGACAATTTCATCCTAAATCTTTATACTGAAACACTTAAACCCTGAAGAATGAGGTCTGATAATATTCCCAAGCCTCTAGTTTTGTTAGCTTTAGAGTTATGGTTCACTCTGCACTTGCTATCAATATCAAATGTCCAATTCCTACTTGAACCTTGCTAAATCCTTATCTTCAAAGAGGCTCAGTTTCAACAGGCTACCTAGACTTTGTCAAAAAGGTATGGAGAAAGAAAAAACTTTGCAAGTGCCTTAGCTATCAGAACCAGCTCCAAGAGAATATAACATTGAGGATGATAAAGAAGAAGTATAACTTCAAAAGGTCAGAGAGCAAACATCTGAAACAGCTGAAGAAAAACCATCTCTCACTCCAGGTTTAAGATAACTGGCAGAAGAAAATAATTTTGAAGGATACTTGCTTCCCCCATGCAAAACGAGGTTTTCACTGGTAAATATGCTAACCTGAAGCAGTTTAATATCACTTTTTCAACATATGTTGTGTATATTTGCAAATAGTAACTCCAGGAAATGGTTGAGGTGGATGGAAAGATACTTGGAAATACTTTATAAAGCACTGTAGCTTTCCTGCAGGCAGTGGAACTCTGCCAGTTGCACAAGATGAAGATCTGGCCTACTCATTAAAGGTTTCAGATCTTCAAGGAAAGAGGTAGGCATGTGTTCAGAGCTGAGCTCCCTGACCTAAAAACCCAAGGAGAGAGTAGCAGAATGGAGCAGCACATCTGAAAATCCCTGGGTCATAGCTCAGAGAGGCTCTGACAATCACACCTGGTTCTTTCAAAGAAGAAATTTCTCATATTTCCAGCGGGTGTACTGGAAAAGGGATCTTAATTTTGCATGTTTGTTTAGGAGGCAGAGAAGGGCACTGCTAATGAGATATGGGAGCCCTGCTTCTGCTTAAGTTGTGAAATTGGCCCTTAATGTCTGTGCAAAGCAGAAGCTGGTCTAAGTTAGTGAAAATCAGGGCATTAACTTTACATTAAAATATATACAATCATTCATTTCTCATCCTACACCAATATTTCTGGGCAAAACTGTAGAATAACACCAAAAGAGATTACCTCAAGTGAGGGCAATGCCCCACCTGGTCCTATCAGCTCCTGAGAGAAAGCAAATGCAATATATGTAGGTCAAGTATTTCCATGATGCACCCCCCAAAAGTGCAGTCATGCAGGGATTTACCAAGCTGGAAGAACATTGTATTTAATAACTGTTCTTGGACTCTTCCTCCTTGAAAATGCCTTTTTGAACTCATTTATAATTTTGGCCTCTACATCATTCCTAGCAATGATTTTCACAATTCCACTGGGTGAGAAATTAGAGCTTTGGTAGAACTTATTTTTAAACCTGATAATTTTGACTGGGTGCCCTTGACTTTTTGGGTTGTATTCACCTTCTCCACTCTGCTGAGGATTTTATGTGTCTTCATTGCCTTCAGCCACCTCACTTCCAAGCTGAAGGGTCACAGCCTACACATGAAAGTTGCTCCATCCTTCTCTGTCCTTTTTGGTTTTCTTTGTGCCAGCTCTCCTACATTTTTGTGAACATGGGGATGACTAGGATTACACTTTATATCCAAAATAGAAAAGGACCCATTAATGTGTATTTATTCTCTCTTTTCCCCAGAAAAGTGCATTTTAAAAGGAGGTAATACAAGATTTGCCAAGATCTCTGAAAAGCCTCATTGATTTTATTGTTTCTTCTCACACGAAACCAGTTTTGCAGGACTATTTCCTTAGATCCTATAGACTTGGCTCTTTTTCCAATAAACTTCAAAGCGAAGCTCTCGCTTACTTGAGCAGGCCCTTTGCTTCAGCACTTGAGTTGCATAATTGTTAATCCAAAACATCCTGCCTCAGTGATGCCAAGCACTTTAAAATTAAAATACACCAAAACTTGGAAAGTTATACGAGTCACCCCAAGAACAGCCGTCCTGCCATTTTCCAGCAGATACGATTTAGTGCTGGAGTGACTGCTTGGTGTGTCTCTGGATAATCCCTTGCTCTGGGAGGTGTGAACACTCTCCTCCTGGGCTCTGCAGCAGGCACCAGAGCTGACTGCAATAGGAGCTCCAGCTCCCAGGAAGCCAGCTTTCTGGAGTCACTGCTGGGGCAGGGTTAGCCAGGAAAGTTACTGCACAGAGGCACAGATTTCACAACATTCTTCACTCACCACAGCTGAAGATCACGTTTACTGATTCAGTTCATTCACAGCCCACCCGCTTTCTCTTTGTGTTCTTTCTTTTGGCTTTGGGCTGTGAAGTGTCACACTGTGTGTGTGACCCATAACCTTGCTACCCTTGTGCTGATCCACCTGCCCTTCCTCCCTGCCTGCATGCAGCTGGGAGTCACATGGGTTGTTCTGGGCAGACTAATTTGTTGTTTTGAGGGGCTTTGAGGAAGGACCAACCTCCCCAGGAGATGTTCTGAAAGTGTGGACACAACAATGTCCTTTGCCAAAGACTTCATAGCTGGTGTAGGTGTAGAGTGGTGAAAACGATTCACACAACAAAAGACTTGAAGTACCAACATTTTTCACATGGCAGAAAGGATGGACTACATTCATCCTGGTTCCTTTTATGTGCCCAGTCCCAGGGATCACGGGGTGAATCCTGGGAGATACTTAGAAGGACCTGACTATTCAGAACAATAATTAAGGATGAATGACTGGATCTTTACCACCAGCAAATAGAGTTGCCATGTCCAACACACTTGGCAAAAGGCAACCTTCAATTCATGCAGGATCAAACCTGTTTAATCCATTAATCTTCACAACATGTTGAAGCAGCTGGGTTTTATCATCCTTACTTTGCAGAAGGGAAGAGCTCAGGCAATAAAGTTGGGTGACTTTTCTTTCACCAGAGAGGTTTACTCCTTTTGCTCCTCTTAATGGTGCTAAAGATCCCACCTCTTCTAGACTAAAGGACTTCACTGGAAGTCAACTGAAAGAGGAATTGCCTTTGAATCAATCCAGGTTGAGAAAAGAAGGATTTACACTGCAGGTTGCCCTGGAATGACTCTTGCTGTACCTCTCACACGACAGTCAGTTCTCACGCTCACACCCTTGTTTCGTGTCTTTCAGGAAGATTCAACTCTCTCCAAATAATTCCTGGATTAAAAGTGCAGGCTCATGCTCATCCAGGGCTCAACACCTCCTGTTTCTTCTGCAGGAGGAACGAAGCTCAATAAACTGCATAACATGCTGAGCTCAATAAGCTGTATAACAACTCAGCATTAGCCAAAAATAGGCCAGGTGTGAAGAGAACCAGAATTCCCTGAAGCTAAACTGCATGTTCATGCGATGGAACACCTTTCTTTAGCACATCCAGTGCTGCAGGGTTTTTTTTGCTTTTTTTTTTAAAGCGAACATTTGTTTTTAGAAAATGATAGATCAAGATCAATAACAGCATTAAACATGGATCATGGTAACAAGGAACCGGTGGAAGTTTATGGCCACTCAATCCACTTAACTCTGCCGAAGCAATAAACCACCACCGGGGTTATAAATTGTTGAGCTGAGTCTGCAGTTTTAAAATGTTATCCAAAATCAATTGCACCCCCCACCCCTGACTTGACCATTAGTTGTCAACAACTTCGTTAAATAATAAGCCAGAGGTTCACATCTGCTTAGGAGCAGAGTCAGGCTTGAGCTGTTTCCCTGGCTACTCGAGCTGAATTCACGTCTGTTACCATTAACGTGAATGTGGGTAGGAAAGCAAAAAGCTATGCTGGAAATGAAATCAACTTCTCCTCCCACTGCCCGAAGCACATAAATCTTCTAAGTTAATGGTGCCACAGAATGGGTCTGATGGACTGCAGCCGGGGTCGGGGATGCACCAGGAATGTGGGGTCAAGCCCCGTGTACCACTGACCTTTTGGAGGAGGTGTGTGTGTCACTGCAGCCCCCCCCAAACCTGCTGCTCAGAACCCATCGAAAGTCATTAGTATCTCTCTCCACACAGCACTGACGGCCCCTGCAGACCCTCTGCTCTACTCTGTTGCTATGTGAGCAGCTGTGGGAGGAGCTGCGCTGCCCAGAAGGCCCAAAAGTATGGGAAACTCAGCTGGGGTCAGTGGTCACAGGTCATCAGTGGGGAGATGGCTCCTATCTGAGGTCAGCTCCATCCTTTCTCTCCATGGGATAGAGACACCACACGTAGGGGGTAAGACAAACCTGTGAAATATGCCCCAGGAGAAGAGGAAGAGAATATCTGGAGTATACCAACCCTGGGACAGGGGGTCACCAGGAAGTGTGGCTGACACCAGACACTGCCTGGTGTCCTGGGCACGCCCCTGGTGTGCCAATGTGCCTCCTTGTCTGGGCACAGCTCGGTGCTGCCCTTGACAGTGTAGTGGTGGTGGGGTATTGGGAGCTGCAGTGAGGGTGGACACTGCACCAGCCTGATGTCAACCCACTTCGCTTTGTTTCTTCCAGTGGGATCACCAGGAGTCACTGGTCACACTTTATACACTAAAACTAGCAAATAAATACAACCATCAAGCCTGACAGAACTTACTTTCTTCTCGTACCAGTTTTATGCTCTTGACTCTCCAGGGACATCAGAGATGTATCTCCTGGGTCTGCCACAGCAACTGCAACTGCATCAAGCATTTTTGCACTTACTTTCATCATTTGACAGCACTATTGTTCCAGACAAGAGGCTGCTGATTTACACTCCTGTAGCTGAGAAAAAGGTTGCAGATGACCAGGTTGCTGTTTTCAGAAGCACCAAGAGCCCAGCTATGTGATTCACACAGCAGTGGTACTCCTGGACAGCAAGAAATTAGGCTGGGAACAGAAACATTGGAATCAAGAAAATTTATTTAAAGCCCTTCTCAACTACACTCTTCCTAAATTAGTTTATTTTGACTCCTGGTAACTTTTCCACTGGTGTTCAAACAGATGACTCTGCCATGCAGGAGTGACCTTTTACTGTGAATATGTTCAAGGGCATCATGAAGGCAGCTACTCTGTAAAGAAACTTAGGAAGAGCTGAATTTGATGACTAGAACACAATGTCACACAAGTATTTTTATCTGGATTTTAGCAATATTCTCTATGTTCTCAAGACAGGATAAAGTACATCAGTGCCAGAGCAGAGCCACCTTACTCAGAGATGGGAAAGCAGGGACCAGAAACCTCACACAGAGATGGGAAACAGGGACCAGCAGACCTCCAAACAGCTTTTTTCCTTGCTCTCACCACCATGTTACATGTGTAAAATACAAGTGGGCCTAAAACCTTCACATTAACATCATTCAAAGCCCAGCTCTACCCTCGCACTGCTCTTTCCTCTGGAGCGCATCCGATGCTCCTGTGTGCAGTTATTTATATTTCTTCATGCCGTCCTTTCCGGCAGGCTGTTCAACTTAACACCCCCCCCCAGCAGAGCATTCCCAGCAGGATCTCTCTGCAGCAACACTGCTTTTAACCTACCATCATAATGACCATAATTTACTGCCATTGTATTTCTACCCCCCCTCAGTGTTAAACATTAACCTTGGGCCCACTATTGACTGCAGAAGGCATCTGCTGCAATCATATGGGAAATACTGGACATTATTTGGCTCTTCAGGAGATGGAGGCATACAGAGGTCCATGCTGTGTTGTTTAGGGGAAGAGCAGAAAATGTCTGTGCATAGCCAGTTTTAAAATCAGCCTTTAAATTGAGCTTTCATAACTTCTGCTTCCAAAGGTTGGTTCAGTAAAGCACTAAATCTTTTCCACAGCCATAGGATTCTGAAAGCACAGAAGTTTCCTTGATGATCAACCTTGTTAGCTCCAAGGACCTATTCTTTCGCAGTCCTCATTGTGTGGCAAGAAGAAAGAAAAAATGAGTTCTTGGAAGTAAAAACCCTCCTTCTGTTCAGGTTTGAATAAAGAAAGGGTCAATGCCCCTGAAGGCTTGACTCTCTCTTTTCCTTTTCTTAGACCACATAAATAGAAGAGTAACACCAGCCCATAAGCTGAATACATCAGGTTCTGATCATACACCAAAGCTTTTGCAACACATGAAACTCATATTTGCTGTCACGTGCACAGGGTGTCAGGTACACGTTAATCCTACACAGGATTGAATGGGCAGATTCTTGTCTTTCTGTGGTGTGCATCTCCCATTGCAGAGTCCCTGAACATCACTCTGCCCTCAGAAGGAAAATCTGAGAACATTTTGAACTTTTTTTAACCTGCAATTTGAAGGCTGGTGGTAGGATTAGTAGGTACTGATGGAAGAAGTACTAGCAAGTGGGAACACTGAAAAACATCTCCTTTTCCTTTGTCTTCAAAAGCCCTGACAGGCCTCCCTCTCTCTGCTTTTTGTCACCCAAACTTACCGGCAAAATCCCTCCCACCCAAGTCATCCATGACTTCCAGCCTTCTTTTACTTTTTTGGTGTTTTGAAATACCTGCCACGCATAAAAGCAAGGTAAATCTAATTGGCTCATCCTCCTCTCCTCCCCCATACAGCTCACAGTAGCAGACTGGAATTATCTCACAACAAAATCCTTCATGTGAGTGCATCCAGCAACTTGCATGTGAGGACTCCCATCCCTACCAATTGCACTTGAGGGCACTTAAATACCCCATGATGGTCCTGTTTGTGGACTCAAACAGTTTACAGTCAGAGCAGACAAAATCTCAATGTTCCCCCATGTAATACAGGATGTGAATTATTCTACTTTTTTTTGGGATGGAAGAAACATTAAATACTATCTAGCTCCAACCTCCCTGCCGTGGGTTGGAACACCTTTTGCTACACGAGGTTATTCAAAGCCCCACCCAACCTGGCCCTGAACACCTCCAGGGATGGAGCATCCAAAACTTCTCTGAGTATCCTGTGCCTCACCATCCTCACAGTAAAGAATTTCTTCCTAACAGCTAAACTAGAACTGTATCTATTGTCTTTCAATTTAAAGCTGTTCCCCCTTGTCCTATCAACACATGCCCTTGTAAAGTCCCCTTCAGTTCTCTTGTAGCCCTTTAGGCACTGCCAGGCTGCCAGTACAGCCCTCTGAGCAGTCTTGTGGCCTCTTCTGGACTCACTTCAGCAGGTCCACACCCTCCTTATGCAGGGCCCCCCAGAGCTAGAAGCAGCTCTGCAGTTGGGGTTCCACCAGAGAAGAGGAGCAGAATCCCCTCCCTCGTCTGGTCTCTTTCTTTTGTACCCTCTGGTGAATATATTCAGTTTAATCACAATGTCCCTTGTCTGCTCTTTTCTGTCTCGTGTCTTGCCAGCTTTATATCACTGTGAAGCATTTGGGTTTTGTTTCTTTGTTGTTGTTGTTGGAGAAAAGTGAAGCAAAAGGCATTAAATATGTTTGCCTTCTCTAGGTCATCTGTACCACTCCTGTTCCTCATTAGGTAATGGGCTTATGCCTGCTGCTGTCTTTCTCTTACTTTACTGTATTTATAGCACCTTTCTCCTTGTTTCCTAACACTCCACACTGGTTGTAATTCATTTAGCACGGAAACCTTTCTGCCCTACATGCTTATTTTATTCCTTGATCTCATCCTCAGTAATGTGACCTCATTCTCCTTTTTAAAATTATTCTTCTGGGACTCTCCTATCCTTACCCTACCCTCTGGCAATCGACAGTGGGTAGAGGTTGATCTTCTATTGTGAGCAAATTCCCCTGGCTCAGATGCTTGCTGCCCATGAGGGCAGCTCCTCACCCCTGGCCCTGCTGAGAAAACCTTGTCAAGATGTGGCATCTCACTCAAACAGCAAGGCTCTCTCCAGCACACAGCACTTAAGATGTTCCAAATCATTCCAGCACCCACAGATGGGGGATATGCCCCATATAGAGGATGAGGGCAATGATTGTCCCCTTCACTCAGTTCACACCTTGAATCCTGGATTCACTTTTGAGACCCTCACAACAAAATATATTGAGGTGCTGGAGCAAGTCCAGAGAAGGGAAATGGAGCTGTGAAAGGGTCTGGAGCACAAGAAGTGGCTGAGGGAACCAGAGGTGTTTAGCCTGGAGAAAAGGAGGCTCAGGAGGAACTTATCCCTCTCTACAACTCCCTGATAGGAGGCTGTAGTGAGGTGGGGCTCAGGCTCTTCTCCCATGTAACAAGTGACAGGACAAGAGCAAATGTCCTCAGGTTGCACCAGGGAAAGTTTAGATTGAATATTAGGAAAAATTTCTTCACTGCAAGGGTGGTCGGGCATTGGAATAGGCTGCCTAAGGCAGCGGTGAAATCACCATCCCTGGAAGTGTTCAAATGGGTGTGGATATGGCACTTGGGAACATGGTTTAGTGGTGGACATGGTGGTGTTGGGTTAACAGCTGGACTTGATGAACTTATGGTCCTTTCCAACCTTAATGTTTCTATGATTCTATACCAGGGATATGGCAGATGAAATCCTTTTATCTGTATCCCATGTTGCTGACATGCTGTGACAGCATGGGATGGGAAATGCTGCGCCTCAATCCCATGTCCATTCCCACCAGCAAAGAACAAGGTAGGACCCAGAGAAAGAGAACAGGATACTACAGAAAAGTCTCTGCTCCCCATCAGTGAGAAAAAGTTACAGTAAATTGCCCTCCAGTTTTCAAATCTGATGGACACCTTAATGTCAGCTAGGTACTTGGTTTTTTCTGCAGCAGAGATGAGCATTCGCCTGTGCAGATTCTCTGCAGCAAAGTTAAAAGGATACAGGTCTGCCTTGCTCCACTCCTCCTCCCTGCTCACACAGGAGCCAACACTACCTAAAACCACCTCTGTAAAATATACAGGGAGTTAACACAACTCTGGAAGAAGTGAGGATGTAAAAAAAAAAAAGTTTAAAATTTTAAAATAGATATCTCCTCTGGCAAAATCATCTGACATAGAAAACCCCTTGGTATGGATAACTCAAACAGTACCAGGAGCTTTGCAGGTGTTCAGTCTGTGCGTGCTGCAGGAGGGGGATGTTGGAGCAAGAGAGTCTCACCCATATTTGACTTGCTGAAGACATGAGGGAGTTGTAGCCTTACCTGTTCCCTCCTCAGTGCTCAGCAGCTCCCACGCTGAAGTCCCTGCAGTGTTCTGCCATGCCCAGCAGCAGCTGAAATGCCTTAGGCCCCTTTAGTGTCATCTCAGCGGGGGTAGCCCTTGGAAACATTGGTTAAAAAAAAATAAAAAGCAGCTAAAGAGCTGATCACAGTCCCAGTACAAGCAGGACACGAAAGAGAGCTGATTGCAGCCCTGCAGGTAGGATACCAAAGACTTTTTTCTGTCCAGTTTGGACTTGGTGAAAACTACAGTGATTTTGCTAAGACTTGACTCAGTCTCTCCAGGTAGCTTTCCTCTGCAATACAAGGTGTTAAATAATTTGCAAAATGCTTGTAATTGCATTGATACTTGCTGGCTGTACTGGCCATGTGTGTATTTTGGGAAGTACCTCCATCCAAGTGCCTCCTCAAAACTTTTCCTCTCTGAGATTGCAAGGACTCAGGACTCAGAAGTTGAGAGAAAGGAAAGCTGCTGTGATTTCTGAAACATGGTGTTCTCTTTCAGGGCACCTGGAGGCAAACAGCTCCAGAAAGCCCTGTCTCTGTCATTAGAGACCGCAGTTAATGAAGGGCTGAGAACAGAAATCAACAACGCTCATGGACCCCTCTTTCAACCTTCCTAGATGAAAATCTGATTCTAAAATATTTTAAAGATGAGTTTTTATAACACTCACTTATCGCATATGTGTCTGAGTACTGTAGTGTGTTGAAGAATCAGTTTTAATATCACAGCACCACTCTCCTGCTGACATGTCCCTAAATGATCTCAATCTTCTCCTTATCCAGAAAATGTTGGGGGTTTATGCCTTAATTCCTTAAATTCAGATAAACTCCAAGGAGTTTCCCAAAGTCAGCCTTGAGCCTGGGGGGAGATCAACAGGGCTGGTTATTTTTCAGCCCACAGCTGATCCAGGCCCTGGTTGCTGCCTATCTCACCCAGTGAGACCTTGGGTGAACCAGCCTTCCCCCACCAGCTACCGTATCAGGTTGTGTGGATGCAATCTAAATTCAGCAAGCAGCCCTAATGAATGCTCCTTATGTTTATTTGACTCACCAAAGACACACATCGACCTAAGTAGTAAATCTCATCGTTGCATAGGAACTACAGGGATCAGTTCCTTTCCAAATGTGTCCTGGATAGAGCCCAAGATATCTAATACTGTGGGGAAAACACATATTGAGTGTCAAATAAAAGCAACAGCAGCTCTGCAACAAATGGCAACTTCCTCCTGGAAGAGTCAAAGATGGCTGTGACTGCTGGTGGTTTTAAATGTACTTTCAGATTATTAATAGAGATGATTTTAAATAGTTCCTCTCACTCCAATTCCTGCCTTAACTAATACCCAACTGCTAAACATACTGTGGCTGCTCCTGCTAATACACTCTCTAACAAATCACAGCCTTGCATAGGTTTCCTTTCAGTATTTCCAATTTACTCTTTAATGGGAGACAAATGCATCTTATTTGCTGACTGCTTAATGAGTCTGAAAGAATTTCCAGGCATGCAGTGGGATGGAGCTTATTAGAGCAGCTTGCAAATTGTTTTATTTGCTTAAATCTGTGGCCATAAGATATTCACTGGCACCTAGATGCTGGACTGGCTGGTGCAACACGAACATGTAAATCAGTTTATTATGTAAAAGAAATAGAAATTTCAGTAGGACTATTCCCATTTACACTTGACAAGAGTCAGAAATCAAAACATTGAACTGACAAGATGCACATGTAGAGAGTTGCTTTGCTTGTGTAGTTAGTTGTATAGCTGGATAGTAATTGCTGTCTGGCTTCCCATTGTAGAAATGCACTGATCCTGGTGACTTTGGGTCTGTTGAATTTCATCCTCCTGGGGTTTACTACTGATTATTCAGAGGGACTCTTTGTTTTGGTGGCCATGCAAAGGAAATATGTACATGCACTTTGGGATTGATTTTTTTTTAAATCATTTTTTCTGAGTGTGACAACTCCACCAGGAAACATTCCCAAGCGCAGACTTCCTGACATAAATGTTTCTACTATCATCTGCCTTTCCACCTGCTCCCAGCCACTGGGTCAGAGGTGGGAAGCATGGATTAAGGGCTGGGGAGAAGGGGAAATGCAGGAGGGAGAGAAGTAGAGAGGGCTGAGCCTGAGGCAAGGGTACTTGGGGCGTGAGAACGGCTGGAGGAGTTGAGGGAGGGCAAGGCATGGAGTCATGGGCAGGCGCGGGGGATTTGTAAATATATAACATAAAATATTTAATTTTGGCCAGGGTGGAAGCAGGCTTTCATTGGCAAATCTCTTGGTGTCCATCACTCTTCCTTCACAAAGGAAGGGTGGTTTGTGGGTGCTGGGTTTTGTCAGTGGCTGCAGACACTGCAAAGCGCCTTCGGCAACAAAGAGCCAGATCAGAGTCAGATGGGGTTTGGGGGAATAAAGCACCCCAAAATAGGTGGTCATTGGAATAGAAACAAAAAGAGAAATTGTACATTGACCCTGAACCCATGTGACCGAGAAAAGGAATAAATCCCTCATTTTTCCAGCATAAAAACCTATGCAGTTTTTAGAGACTAAAAGGCCTTAGATCTTACTGCTTTGTCTTTCTTACTGCTAGTAAGGCATTCAGCCTTAAGAAAACCATTAAGGATATGCTTTCTCAGGGTATCCGAGACTTTTTGCTATTCAGTAACAGGAAGAAAATGAATTCATATTATTCTGTTGGTTTCACAAACTGAGAGAGAGGACTTTAGGGTTTTCCTCTCTTAGAAAAGTTTTACTCTTCAGCTCTTGACCACACTAAAATTAGCCACATTTACTGTAGAATAGCCCTGTTAGTGTGTAGCACGTATTTGAAATATAGAGGCACGCCAGATGAAAACCAGCAGTGTGAAATCAGTGCACCAAGAGAAAAAGGCAAGGATCAGATCAGACCCTCTGGGGCTGGCTGCTGGCAAGCCTGCAGCGTGTGTGTGCTCTCCCCTCTACTCCCAGTGCCCTTGATTTCTCAGGCTGCTTTGAAAGACAAAAAGAAAGTTGGTAATCATACACCGACAGATGGTTCCTTGGTTAGTTACTCTTTATTTAGATGGAAACAACTGCGATTCATCAGCTTTTTCTTTTTTCTTTTTTTTTTTTTTTATAGCTACATCATGGTGAACTTTCAACTCCTAATCTATTTCTAAGAAGTATTGTGTGGCAAGTGTCTATTAATAACAAACCTTGGGCTGACTGGAAACTTCCTTTTCTGTATTCATGTTCCAGTTTTTGAGATGTTTTCACCCAATTTTGTTTCACTTTTCAATGACAGAACTATCCAGAAAGTTTTCCAGTGAATATTATATTAAAGATATTGCTTATATGCCTGTAAATAGAATTTAGATATTCCTTTCTTATTCCTGGACTTCCTTTCTTTACCTTAATTGTGAATTGATAGCTAATGAACTGCTTGTTTCTTATTTTGATCATGAACAATTTTGATTGATTATTTGGGGAAAATATGCTTGTAGCACCTTCCTAGGCATATCAGAGTTAAGCTGAATCTGGGATTAGTCCTTTTGAATGGTGTTTTACAGAACTCTATATGCGTTCAAAGTTAAGACTGTCCCAAAATAGCTTTTCTAGATGGAAGCCTGAAAGAAAGATTTGGAATGATTGGCTTAAAGTTGAAGAGTGGCTGTCTATAATATATGGAAAAAACTTGTATTACAGTCCTGCTCATGCCTAGAGGTTCATTTTCTTTTGGCCCTTTTGGGTTGATGTAGGATTTCACTGCACATCTTAGATCCAAGTGAACAGCAATTTCTCCAAGATTCACTAATTAAAGGAAAATCCTGTTTAAAAAAATCCAAACAACGAGAGATTCAGATCATTTGGGGTTTTTTTTCCACATTTCCTACCATCCATCACTACAGGCCTGTACCAGAATTACTGAGTGCAAACAAACTTGCAGATGAAGTAGTGTCCAAGTTTTCTTTTACAGACATAGTGGAGACTTTCACTGATACATTTTTTCCAGCAGCACAAACTCAAAATATCAGAATTATTCACTTTTCCAGGTATCAAAATGGGTTGAACAAAAAAAATAAAAAAATAAAAAAATTTACTACCTCGATCTTTTAAAAATCTATTAAAATATTTTAGTTTTGAAAAATAGAAAAGAACCCTTTCTATACTTAGTTACCCTAAAGCACTGAATGCATCTGTGCTCATTCATTTTTTAAGGAATTAATCTGAATTTTGCAGGGGAAAATCTCAGGGAACTCAAATGATCAATTTAATGTCTTTAATTTTAAAAGAATCTGAGCCAAGTCTGCTCTAAATTAATTTATATTTGGACCTGATCTACCTCAAAATCAGTCCGTAGCTGACCATTTTCAGGTCACTCAGTATTATGCAAATTCAACTTCTTGGAAATTCTTCCCTTTTTCACATGCTATTAACACTATCAAATTTTTGCCTCAAGGTTCATTCTACAACAGTCAAAGTGAGAGGAGGAGTCCCTTTTTCACAGGATATACCACATTTGGATATACCACACTGCTGGCCTTCTAGACAAAAGCTGTGTACATTGATTTCCCATGAGGAATGGCATGCTGCTAGGAGATGGGATCTTTGGCATGAACAACTCACTTCCTTGCAAACTGCTGTCTTCCTCATCTCCCTTTGACAAAATCTCTCATTGATAAACCTCAGCAGGCAGCTGGGCATTTCCTCTGTTGATTTATCCTCAGTTCACCTGTCTGGACTTGAGCTGGCCCGAGTGCTGCTGAAAGGCATTTGGACGATGTCACGTTCCTGCATGGAGAAAGAAGATGCCACGAGAAGATGCAACGGGAGGGCCCTTAGGCAAACCTATCCAAAGGCCTGGACCAACTATTTCAAGAATTCATTTTGTACACATTCTCCTTGCAGGAGAGCTTGAGGTAGCCAGGACTGTTGATCTTCTCCAACTCCTCATGGTGAGAAATGGTCACATCCCCAGCACTCAGCTCGGAGACTTGCCCTGCAGGCACCTCCCTTCTGCTGACTCCACGGATGCTCCAGCTGCCCTCCTTCTCCTCCTCTTCCCCTCTTTGGCACTGATCTGAAACCCCCCTGGGTCACACAGTGGGCAATGAGATTAAGACTGGGATTTGTAAAGATGATGCCTTTTTAGAGAGCTTAATAGGCCAGATGCTCAGCTGAGGATCAGGCCATCTGTCTGCTCAGGCCCTACCTGTACAGCAAGTTATTGCTAAGAGAGAGAGGGAGAAAATTTGGGACTGCAGCCCCAAAACCCAGGGACACAGGGTCCTCCTGACACAAAGAAGAAAGAGAAGAGAAGGAAGAGAAAATGGCAGATGATGTTCCTGGCTGATAGAGGCACTGTAAGAGGCAGATAAGTCCAACTGCATGCACAGCAAAGGACTTCTTTGTTCTTCCAGCAGATATTAAGGAGGCCAAGAGTCAGCAAAAACCATAATTATGCTCCCTTTAAAACTCTTTGCTCTACTAGTGTAGAGTGAAGTGAACCCCCCCCAGAAATGAGAGTCAGGCCTAGTCTCCAAAGCCAGCTGCTGCTTTAGTGCAGTGATCTGTCTCTGTACTCCCTGATAAGCAGTCTATGCCCCGTGACTTATAATAAAAGAGAACGATGGTCCCTGAACAAACCCAGAGAAGAGGTATTGATTTGCAAATAGTTTAAAAGAATATTCAGGGGTCATGAGCTGACCCTTTTTCAGCTCTGACATTTTATATCAGGGGGGATCCCATTGAGATGGGAATTCATATCCTAGACATTGTTTTGTCCTGTTTCATAAATAAGTTGAATAGCTTAATTGATTGACACCCACTGCACTTTCCCAGCTTCCTCAGGCTCAAAAGTACACTGCTGTTTTCTGCCATAAATAATATGAACTTTCAATCAGCTGCCAGGCACAAAAAGGAACTGAAAATTCTTCATACAATAGCTGCAATCTGGCATACGAGGCACTGCAGGTCTAAAGGGAGAGCGGTATTTGATGTCACCAGGTATTCATTTTCTTCCTGTGGCACCAATAGCATTTTCCTACCCAGATGACCTAAATCCTAAAGAAGAAGTACCCAGGGGCCCCTGCAAGGAGGAAGGTTGGTTTGTCCTGGCCCTTATGTGTGAGTTAAGAAATTGGTTTGCAGTCCTGGGAACACAACATGGAACCACATGCTGGACCACCAAGTCCAGCCACTTGGAAGTGCTGGTGCAGCATCCCTTCATCTCTCTGACATTCTGATCCAACTTCATCTCAACCTGAGTGACATTATTGTTCCCCAAGCTCCCCATTTGGCCCCAGACCTCATTCCTCTGCTTATTACAAAACTTCTCCTAATTTTCAATCCACGCTTATTTGTGTTTAACTGCGATCAATCTGTTCTCATGTCAAGTTTATTCTTTACTTAAATAGTTATTTTCCTCCCTGGATACTTAGTCCCCAGTGGATTTTGTGTACATTGCTCCTCCTCAGTCTTGGTTTGACTAAGGGAAATGAGCTACACACTTTACCTCTCTTATTTTTAAGACACTATAACGGTCTTTTCAGCAATTCTGGTGACTTTTGGAGAACTCTTGGCTAAGATATAGCCCACACTTTCAAAAAACGGATGCAAAAAGAGTGTGAAAGTGTTGAGGACTTCCTCTTGAGGAAGGAAGGTGTGGATGTAAGCGCTTACCTTCAGTTGCCCAAGTTGGAAAATGTTAGCTTCTGACCTCCCTGTGCTTTAATTTCCTCATCTGTAAAACAGAAAGAACAACACAGACCTCAAAGGGGATTAATTAAGTTTTCCAAAGTGCTCCAAGATCTTCAAGTGAAAAGTTCAGTTCTAAATGTGAAGCTCTTTTGTCTGTTGTTCTTCAGTTGTTTCTTCTTAAGCAGTGCAAACCCTGGAGAGAGGGCACTGAGCCAGACTAAAGCCAAGGAGAGTTCCTCAATTGATTACAGTGGGAACCCTTTATGCAAAAGGTTTCATAAGGGGTGACAGGCATCTGTTGCTAAGACAGAGCAATAAGCACTGGAAGAGAAAGAATACTTACTGAAACCATTGCAAGGCCAAGTGAGAAGATCAGTAGTTTTTCTTTAGAAATAGCAGCAAACAGTTAAATCTATTTTTCTTGCTTTGCTCCAAGGATGATCACCACACGCACCCTCATCTGTAATTAATAAATGTTTGGAAGGACACTTTCCCACTCAACATATGAAATTATAGATGATCCCTTAATTCCCCAGACATTTGCAAGCCTTGTCTTGTCAGAATTGAATTTACTACAGCTGATTACCCTGAGAATGCACTGACCTTCTTAGCTCCTGCTGTGGTCTTTATTTTTTCCATGGCAGATAATATGGGGACCAGAAACTGGGGACTTGGTAGTAGGGATTATGTGATACTAATGAGACAAAGCTTATTGTTGATGTTAACTGTTATTACCACTAAAAAAAGTGCACAACTCCAGACAGATGGACTTCACTTTGTTACACCAGGAGGGAGCGAATGCATGTTGACAGTAGCAGCATCTATGTAAAATCTGGACCACATCTGGTGCCTCTCTGAAGCAGACCATATCTGATCAATCAGAATTATGGCTCTTCAGTCTCCAGACAAGTTAGAAGAAATTCATTATCTGTTTTGAAGCCTGCTTCTCTTTCATCTATTAAAAAAAAAGAATGAATTGTCATTGGATCCATTTAGCTACTGAAAGAAAAAAAAAAAAAAGGATAGTAATTAAACTAACTAGCAAGCTCCACATCTGAAGATATGATTAATTCTTTGAAACACAGTGCATGTAGGTACTTGGCTCACACTAGGCTTCAGTCAACAGTTTCTTAGCTGATGAAATAGATAGCCTAGGACTTATCTCCATTTCTGGTTAATTCATAAACTCTTGGAAATACCCACATGAATTTCTCCAAACTCTGTCAGAAGTCAATATTTGCCTTTCAGTAACATTTAGCCCCTGGGCATGGGGCTTGAGAGTCACCACCTTGAGGACAACAGTGTTTCCATGGGGCCTTCTACTCCCAAGGATGCCATCCCCCTCTGGTGTATCCCCTTCTGGACCAGCAGTTTTGAATGCTGAAAATTGACCCTACATGCTGTGAATTCTTCCATGTGAGGTCTGCTGAACCCAAAAAGGTGGTGAGAGTCTGGGTTTACAATAAACAAAAGCAGAATGCAAAAGGATCCTGTTCTGGATCGCTTTAATTTCTTCAGATTTTTCTGATTACAGAGTTTCTTCTTGCCTTTACTGGTGAGCACAATCATCACACCAACTAGAACTCAGCTTCTGAAGTTCTTGTCACTGCTTCCATCCTTACCATCTTTTAAGAGCACAGTTCAGAAAGAACTTGTGAAAGCAATGGACTTCTATCTCATTCACAACTTTTCAAAAAAACTTCAATTAAAAGATAAACGTTGTATAGGTGTTATAATTAAAGTTAGTGAGAGGGTGGAGAAACACAGGCTTTATGTTCAAAAGTATAACCTTGGAAGAAAAATTTAAAATGCTCATCAACCTTTGTGAAATATTTCTCAAAATTCTTTGTCAAACTGTTATTTTTAATTCACACTAATGAAACCCAGGGAAATGATCTACTTTCTTGAGTGAGGTGGAGGCAGTGACTGTAACCTTCTGGAGAAGCATCAGGTGTGCAAAAGAGACCAAGGCTGGTCTCTTTATTAAGTTCTTCTGTAGCAGTGATAGCTCAGGAGCAAATGATTTTCACTGCTTGTTGATCACGTCCAGATGGGTAAAGTACAAAATGAGGTTATAATAGCTGCCTGCCTCAATGCTAAACCACCCTCAAAATTACGTGGGGCGGCTACAAAGCCATTTATCTACCATGGGTGCAGGACTGTCATGGGAAAATTGACTCAGGACAATATATATCAAAATCTCCTGCTAGTAGTAGTAAGTCCTCTGGAATTTCTACAAATCATGGATGACAATTTTCTAACCAAGAAATAAAAGTTAACGGTAACTAAAGGTGGAAATGATTATGTTTGATCCCTGTCTGAGTCAGTTAAAAACACATGGTATGTCAAGACAGCCAGGTTCACAAAGCTGAAGCAAGTACAAGCCAGTTGTAAGGAAGAATTGAAGACTGCATGTGATGCCTGCAATGCATAGTTTAAAATTATTTAGCTAGATGTAAAAAGAACCAAATAACAACAGCAAAACCAGACTAAAACTGTAAGTAGGGAAGCATTGTTTCAAAAATCTAGAATAGAAAAAGATGCAAAATAAGCAATAATAATGGATGAATATTTAGAAGACAGATGTTGTAAACAATGAAAATACATCCTGGAGCTATACAAAATTAATAAGGAAGCAAAGGGATGCAAGGGAATACATATGGACAAAACCAAAAAGACAGTAAGGAGCAGATGTTTGAGTCCATTGGGACCAAGAGTAACCCTATTAATACCAACAGCCCATGAATAGTAAGAGCACCAGAATAGTCAGTAATAATGCACAAATTAGAAATGTTTAACAAATCCCTTCCCTTCCCTGCTCAGGAGTAAACCAGGACATGTTTGTATCATAAGGAAAGAATGAATATTTTCCACTGAAGCCATAATCAAAATGGAAGCCAAACAGTCCCTACTAAAGTAACTTTTTAACAATCAGATACGTGGCACCAGGACTACTAAAAGCGCAGGTTAGGAAGTTCCTCTGGATGCTGCTTTTAGTAACTCAGGCCCAGCAGTGGCAGAAACATGAGAGAAAGCAAATAGTATTGCAATGTTTGGACATGGTAAAGGAAATGATCAAATAATTATAAATCTGTCATCCCGGCACTCACTAAGGGTTGCAATAACAGAAAATTTTTACAAGATTTAACTACTAAAGAATTCAAGGAGGTACTCTAAATATTTTGTAATTTATGGAAAACACAGCTTCTAAAAGTTGTTGAGGCAATCACTGCCAAAGACAGACAGATAAGACCTGTTGCTTTTACTTGTTCTCATCTCTAGAGAAGATGGGAAATATTCCCTGTATTTCCCAAGTAAGAAATATTTGGGGTTTAGAAAAATGTGACACAAAATTCAGATTTACTTTCTTTGAAAAAACATTTGTTATCAAACTTAGAAGAATGAAGGAGGTCCTAATTTTCAATTTAAAATTACCATAATCTGTAAAATTTTTATTTAGTTGTGGTGATGAAGTAGTAGTTTTTTGTCAGTATAGTATTTTAAGAATAGTTTAAAGCTTTAAGGCAGTGCAATCCAAAACACCTGCAGACACCCATAACTGATATAAAATACTCTTCTTCTCTTTATTTTTACATAGGTTTCAGTAATTAACCTCTGGTATAAAGGCATTTGTGAAAGAAGTGGAAGAGAAACAGCCAAATTCCATCAATTTCCACCCAAGTCAGAAACAGGCATGAAGCATGCTCTCCATAAATAACTCGAACGCTTCTTCTTCTTTTTTTTTTTTAATCTGTCATTCCTTTGCTGAAATAAGGCATATCAATTCCTTGAGGTGAAGAGATGAATTCCCTTTTTGTCCTGAACTTTCTGAAATAATCCCCAGTCCCAGATGGAGCGTGCAATGGCAGGTTACGGAGTTCAGGGAATGACTGGGGCTCGTGTTGCCGATCGCTTTGTGCCGTTATTTCTGCATTTCCCAACAGCCCTTTTACCATCTGGAGATGAAACTCACTTTCAATCTCTGAACCATCACACCTGCTTTAAAACTGTCTGTGACTTGAGGGGTGGGATTGAAATACAAGATTAGGACACAGGAAGCACAGCAAAGTGCTCAAATTCCCGCTGTGGTCAGTGGAAATGGAATCAACTTGGTCTGAGAGATCTGGAGAGCTATTTTCCTGTAGAAAACACTCTTATCAGCAGGTTAAATTCCACACAAGTCCCTTTAACATGTAATTTTTTCAGAGAAATTGATCCAATGTTTTGCAGCAGGAAAACAGAACCCTCTTTTCCAAGGCAATACTTCAATCCGTGTTTCCCTCTAATAAAATTTCTCCCTAGGGCCATAGAGAAGGCATTGCTCACTGCTTTAAAGGAAATGTTCTTTTAAAAACCCCACAGTTCCTCAGCTTTTACAAACTCTTCTGCTTCATAGCTCTGTCCTCTCAAATCCTGATGTCTGATGGGTGCAGCTACACCAAGATTTTTGCAAGTGCCATTCAAGAATTAGTAAAACCAAAGGTTTGCACTGATACCTCCTGCTTCTAGCTCTCTATGAGAATTTTTTCCTCCTTACTTCTAGATGTGCCTGTTGACTCTTCGGAAGGAAGGAAGGAAAAGGACAGCCTCCTCCCGAATGCTGTATGTGCCATTCCACCTCCCGCTGGGAAATCACAGCGTTGGAGCCAGGCTTGTAGGGGTTGCAAATCCCTGATACCAAGACAGACAAACCTCCTCAGACAGACAAACCACAGCCACCTCTGCCCTGCAGCAGAGCGCTTGTAAACGACAAGCAGTTTTTGCTCAGGTCACCCTGAGCCATAACCTGCAGTGTGAACTCCCCCACTTTCAGGAACAGGGTGGGAGGTGCACGGCATGAGAACGCCTGAGGGAAGGAGGCACATTTGCACCACATCTCTGATCATCAAGATACGCTGCCAGGAGGCTGTTTATGGGTACTCTGTTATCGCATTATGATTTGCAATATTCCAAAATACAGCATAAAAAAAGACCTCAAAAGGAAACAATGCCCCGCAGCACCAACTCTGATGGTAGAAACAGATTTTCCACACCTGCTGACTTCACACCCAAACCCACGTCTGTTTAATAAACAGTAGCAGGAATAAAAAATACCAACTCTGGAGTTTCATCAACAATTAGAGTAAACTTGTTATTATGTCAAAACTCAGCTATTTCTGCTTGATGACTGTCATGCACATTCACATGAGAGTGTTTCTGAGTTGCTCTTAGTCGGGACAAGGGCATGATACAGGTGTATACTAATTTTAAAAGTACTCAGATAACCTGACATGGATTGCTTTAAAAGGACTTTCATGGTGGAACTCAGACACAAAGTTATCTTGCTCATACATGTGGTATCAACACATTTTCATCCCTGATTGAGTCTGAATTTTAAAGTTAATTACATTAAGTTAGACAAGATGAGGAGATTTTTAAGTTTGCTGACAGTCTTTTTGCTTTGCAAGCCATGCCAAATGCCAGTGATTAGCACGTTACAATCTCCTGATCTTCATCCCTGACATTTTTCTTCTAAGTCTTACATTTCAGATTCTTTAGGTATTCTACAGAGCCCTAACTAATCTTCTCATTTTAACATTGTTCACTCACCTTCTACACATACCAAGAATTACAATGCTTGTTGACTTACTTAGCAATACAACCTTGCAAGATCCTAACACACTTGTGATTACAAGACTTATAATGAAAATACTCCATTGAAGAAAAAAGAAAACACTTCTTTTTCTTTTTTTCTTTCATTTCACTGAAATACTGCATTTTAATTGGTTTATTTAAAAAGTACAAAACACAAAATGTTAATAGTTATTATGGCTCTTACAAGGACAAACATATTAAAACAAGAGACTGAGCTGGGCCAAGAGTGCAACAAAGCATTATAGTCTTAATTCCTAAAACCAAGTAAAAATTCAGGATTGTGGCAGGAGTCGAGGTTCCTCCAGCTGATAATTACAGATTTCAAAGTAATCTGAGAACTTTAATAAACCTGGCCCAAACCCTTCAGCTGCTAAATCAGCCCACTAAAGAGAACCCCTTTGCTGGGGTCCCTACTGAAGCACCGTCTGCCATCAGCTGCAGACACATCCTGCTGGCTCCCAGCACTGCCAGGACATGCTCCCCTTTCAAAGCCAGCCAAATCCATTTGTGTCACATGCACTGCCTGCCCAGGACCATCCCCTTTCTGCCCCTGTGCCCATTTGGCAGGGCCCCCAGCCCTTCCTCCAGCCCATGCTCCTGTCACACACACAGATTGCAGCCTGAGCGCCGTTTTGGCACCTCAAACCCACAACACCTGTTTTGAAGGTTAACAGATAGTGACAAGTATAATCACAGCTTCTGCTGAAGTTTTAGCCTGCCAGACAGCCAATTATGCTATTATTTTAAATACTTTTTTCTCCCCACACACATAACTCATCGGTTTTGCAAGGTAGTGCCTCAGGCAGCTGCAACATGCTCTGTTTTGGAAAGGTGGTCACCTTTCCTTAGGCTCCTTCCTGATGGCCAGCAGCTCTCAATGCCATTGCCCACCATGCATGCCATTTCTCTGTGATGCTGCTCCTCAAAGGTCATGGTATGAGGATGTTCCAGCAGCTTTTCCCACCTTATGTCCATCAGGTGAGGTTGTGTCTGGAGCTCTGTCCTCACAGTTCACCTTTCGGGGCCCTCGGGTCCTCATGGCCGAGAGCAGTCACGAGTTGCCTCAGTCGTGGCCGCGCTGCAGGACTGGGATTGGAGCTGGGGTCATTGCCAGGGCAGAAGGGGGAGGCTCATATATCCTTGTCTAAAGGTTCCCACGACCAGAAAGTTCCTCCTAATCTCAGCGCAGGGCCTTTCATTTGTCAGCGAGCGTGCTCTGACAGAAGTCTTCTCCCCAGGCAGGCAGCTGGGCTCGTCTCCTGTGCAGGGAGGAAGAGAGGGAAAAGGGACTTAAAAATGGGAGTGTAACAACCCCCCCAGCTCCCCCTATCCCCTATAATGTAGACTTTACTGGTGTTCAGTCCTGCAGCCGCAGTGAGGACACAATTCCTGGCCATTACAGTGTGCACAAAAACTCTGTCCTAAAGCTTCATATTTTCAGCATTAGGCTTCCAAAAGCTTCAGACCAGAAGCAATTATTCAGTTTTCAGTTCACCATTTTGATTTTATCTTGGCACAGAAAGGAGAGACCAAGCTTTCTCCTTCCTTTCCTGGAAGAAGGTCTAAAGATACTTTCAACACATCCAAGGTCCATTTCTATCTCAATGCCTGCTGATCTGAACTGAGCAGTACAGACATCCAATGAGGCTTCTTTCTTCAAAGTGCTTAACAAATTCTGCAATTGAATCCCAGAAGCAGAAAACAAATATTGGGCCTGGTGGATGTAATCTGGAAGGACAGGGGGAAAAACAGGTTATTACGTCACAAAACAGGGGCACACAACTTTTTGAAAAGACTTCTATTTTTCTGATTTAGCTGAAAAAAAGGCAGCTGTAAATACTCATTTGAGGGGTCATTAATTCTGTCACTCAAAATAAAGCAAGTCTAGCAGCATGGAAAATAGCCATGATGAGCTGACAGAGTCTGCAGCACTCCTCTCCAGTGAAATCCATTGCTTGTTTCCACTGGAGCTGACATGTATTTTCTGTAGGACTACACAAAATAGATAGCCCTGTCCCCATCCCATGAGTGGGGACAACAGCCATGTTCAGCGGGTTTGCAGATGGTGACAGGGACAGCACTGGCATTTTTGTCATAGAAAGTCAGAGGCTCAGGATGTAACTAGAAAAACATTACATTACTGGTGTTTATGATGTGCCAGCATAGGAAAACTCAGAAGACTATTTCCTTTGGGGTAGGAAGGATGGATAGGGAATAAAGTTTTTCTCTTTGCTCACTTCCCTGCTACCTAGCAGGATCTGCAGATGAGCTTGGCATTCTTCTGGTTTGGGAATGTTTCCTCTGTAACTTTCTGCCAAAATACCAGCTTGGGGGAATCCACAATTTCCCTGCAGACAGGAAGCTGATGGCAGCACAGTTTCCAGTGCCCCCCCTTAATTGCTCTGAGTTAAGAAAGTTCACAGACCTGCACACAGGATGTAGTCGTGGGGAACCTGGAGTTGTCAGATGCCAAAATCTTGTGCCAGCTTTCCCTGACCTAGGGTTGCACTGGGCATACTTGGAGGCATCATATCCCAGAAGACAAACGGAGGGGCTTGGCATGGGAAGTGGAGCTGAGAAGATAAACAGCTGTCAACAACAAGGCCAGATCCCACCTGCCCTGTGCAGTGAGAGGGCTGGGAGAGAGCAAGGAGAACAGGAAGGTGGGATCAGTTCCTGTGCGTCCAGAGTGGCCTCATGAAGCAATTGGTTTCAAGAAATGGGAGATGTGCCTGTTCAGATGTATCTCCTACCTGGACCACGGAGGGGGAGGGGAGTCATGGCACATATCCAGAATTGCAGATGGTGGTTGCCTGACAGGGAGGTTCACAACAGTTTGTGATCCACCTGCTTCTGGTGTGGGAATTACACCTCTCCACATGCTAAAATGCTGGCCACTATTGTGGATGCTAAGAAACCAGAACAGCTCAGCAAAAGAGTCTGCGGGAGGCAAGAGGTTATTTTTTGGTGTTTGCCCAGGCTCTGCACCAGCAGTGCTGTGTTTGGAGGCTGACAACCCTACTGGGGGGAGCAGTACGAGGTGAGGAGTTAAGTGCCAAGTTCTCATCAGCCTTTTCCAACCACAACACTGCTGCTAAATTTAAACAAAATCTGTTCCCGTCCGTTCTGCCTGCCGTGCTCTTCCCTGTCACACACAAGGCGACCTGAACCTGATACACCCCCCCAGGCATTTATTTATTTATTTATTTTCAACCTGTTCACCTGGTGACCACCCATCCCTCCAGAACATCCCGTGACCTCCGGAGCAGATGGTGTACCAGGGGCACCCAACCACCACTGCAGGGGAAAGGACAGAAAAATGCAATAAATTTGCTGATGAGGTGCACTCAGTCTCCAGGAATCGTTAAGGCCCTGCAGGTTGTCCAGCCCTTAGGCAGCTCGGGCAACCATGGGGGTACCTTCTCCACTAAAAGTACAACTTACACTTGAACCAAAGCTGTTCCCAAAGAGAGGATAACTTCACAAATGTTATTTTTTTCTGAGTGTAGATCTTCTTGGCAAATGCTTTTCCATTTTCTGAGAGAGAAGAGACAGGGGAAATGTCTGCTCAGAGCTCCTGTGTCCTCAGCTGCAGGACAGGTCAGTGAAGAGCAATGAAACGCCCCATCAGCTGAGCCTGTGCTATTAAATTCAAACCAGTGATGCCACACGAGTTTCCCTGTATCATATAATCAAATAAAACTGAAATTTCCATTCCTTTTCCATCCTGCACTAATGCCATTGGAATGACATGTAGAATAACACCAGGAAAGTTACTGCACTTGGGGCTTAGTTTGCACACTGCATGGGTTGGGAGTTTAATACATCTAATCCATTTAATAAATTTCTTTTGTTATTTATCAGAAGCAGAGCTTTTGAGAAAAAATCTGTTTGCATGTTGCCTATAACTAACACTGCCAGTTAAAATATTGTGTGGTATATTGTTAATAGGATGCCAGAAAAGCTCAAAACAGGAAGAACACCATTAACAAAAACATGGTGCATGTCCTCAGCAGAAGGAAGAGACAAACACACCTATATTCCACAATGGTATCCAAAATTTTCCCGTTTGGCAAAGACAAAATGTTGTCCTGAACACAGCATTTCTGAATGAAATCCAAGATGGGTGGGTGGGAAAATGCCAGACACTTTTACTTTTTATTCAAAAATTTCTGAAAGGAAACAATAATTTACAAAACCTTTCTTACTGGTAAAAACATATAAGAAAAGGAAAAAAGGAAGAAAAAAGGAGAAAAAAAAGGGAAAAAAAGGGGGGGAAGGGGGGGAAGGGAAAAAAACGGAAAAAACGGAAAAAAACGGAAGAAAGGGGAGAAGGGGAGAAAGGGGAGAAAGGGGAGAAAGGGAAAAGGGAAGGGAAGGGAAGGGAAGGGAAGGGAAGGGAAGGGAAACAAAAAAATTCTAGCTACATATGATCCTGCCAAAGCAGTTTTCGTAATTACTAACCCAGGAGACACTTGGGCTGTGAGTTGGGTTTCCCAGTGTTTAATTAATTAAAGTAATACAGAACAACATTAAAGAACTTGTTGGTTTTCTCATGGTCAGTTATGACCTGACATGAGACCTGTGACCAAACTGCCAGGAGTTTCTTGTGTCTGGTCCTGCCATGCTGGGATTTGGTTTTTGGTAAAAATAAAGAGGATATTTCCTTTTTCATAACTTTCCTTTAGAGTCTACATAGCCTCATAAACAACAATGGTGGGCTCTGGAGGATTTTTAAAATCTCCTCCTGCTTTGAAAATAAGAAGTGGGACTCTTTGGCACTACACAGGCAAGTGTGCAGAGGATCACTCTGGTAGCTGGACCCAACCTCCTCTGCATTTCTGCTTAGCTGAAACTAATCAGATAAATAATTACTGATTAATGCTGGTTAATGCTGAACCACTCTGTGTCAACCTACAAATGATCTACAGGAGCTACACAAGGCCAAAGCCTTCACCCTGGAATAATCTGGAAGAAGGCTCATGTTTCTGATTCAATACCTGTTTTTGTCACAGAGAATAAAGGAATTCTGCAATACAGACTTGGAGACAGCTCTGCTAATGATAACTTGTCAACAGGGTAGCAGAAAGGCAAGGGCATTAGCCTTTCAGTCCATGTGTATGGAAATGTGGATGGATTTCTGGGCTGCTGCTCAAGCCCAAATACCAGCTCTGCACTGTGCTTGGAGCACCAGATAAATAAAGCCACCTACATCACTTAATGAATAACCAGAAATGGTGGACAACAGGGAGCACTTCCTCAGGCCTTCAGGAGAGGGCCATAGCTGAGCTGAGAGCAGAGAATGCTCCCTGACACATGGCTTAGAGTACTCCCACATCACTGAGTCATTCCCCATCACCAGGAAAGCTGAATCCATCCCTGGTGAGCTCTCAGGACGAGGTGACCCCAGCACGGGAGGCGGCAGAGAGAGAGCATCCTTTTCCTTGACTCATCCCTGAGCAGCACTTTGCACCACAGAGCAACAGTGTGGGAGACACCAGCCTTGTTCTAAAGTGGAGCATCTTCCCCAGTGCCCAGCCATGACTCTGCAGTGCCAGGCCTGCCCACAGCCACTCAGCACAAGGACACCACGTATGCATTCATTTTAAATATAGAGAGGTGATCCACTCCCCTGCCACCGTGCAGCTCAGTGATGCTTAGCCAATTAGATTGATCCGAGCACCCTAAGTGGGATATAGTCAGCATTTAAGTAGATCATTGACAAAAATAGAAAATCAGAAGGACCTGGGAGCTATTTTGGTCTAGCCTTTGACTGTAAATGGTGTGGCTGACAGCTGAGACGACTGGCTCCATTACAAGTAAAAGCCCCATCTAGAGTAAACAGATGAACTGACTCAAATAGACCAGCTTCTGTTTTTACATTTTTAAAAGCCTTTTCCTATGAGAAGTACTCTTAACAAGGTCTGCAATGCCTTATCCCAAGATCCCTCACAAGTGAAACAATTAACCCCGACTCTCACCAAATACCTTCTCTCTTTCAAGTGTATCCAGTTATTGATGTACACGACTGTTTTTAGATGATGCCTTTTCATTCAGGACAACAATATCCATATATGAAAATACAGCTCGTGTCTTCTAGCAATATCAGGGGACTCGGTTTCCAGTAGATAAGATTGCTGCACTTAACTATGTTTGGGAATGCAATATCCAGCTTCTGATCTCTGACTGCCTTAATGTTTGCTTCCCACTGTAGCATTTGAGAAATGTTAATGGTCTCTTTTTTTGAACAGCCAACACCTGTGAGAGGGAGGGAAGTGGTATTATCTCTGTTTTACAGAGGATCGCTGTTAGCAGACACAAGCAAAGGTCAAGGTTATCTGCAATGTCTACAGCTCAGCCAGAAATAGTTCTTCTGGGTTCTATGGAGGGTATTAAAGAGGTAAGAAAATTGGTCAAAATATTTCTTGGAAACCAAACTTCCCCTGGCAGTAGATGAATGTTTAATCCAGAGAAAAACAAAACAAAACAAAACAAAGCCCAGCAAACCAAACAAACCAAAATAAACCACCAACACAAATCCCAGAGGGTGGAAGCTCGATTAAAGCACTGGAATAGAGAGTATTTTTTCCAGTTCTGGGGATAACCTTACCATGATCTCCCAAAAATGAGGTCCTTCAGTCCTTCATTCAAGGGTTTTAATACAAGCTCATTTGGGAAGTCTGAGCTTGATACAAAATAATGTCATGTGGTTGAAGCATGTGGGAGGTCAGACTGGAAGAACATCACAGTCCTTTCCAGCCTTAAAGTCTATGACAGATCAGTGTCTTTCATATGGATAGTTTTTGCTCAAAGCAGATGCTGAATTATTTCAGCATTTAAGTGTTTTGCTGCTGGGTCTGATAGAATTCTCTGTTCCTACCATGCTGCTTTCCATTTCTTTATCTTCAGGAGAATGCCCTGCTGGTAAGGGCTGACACCAGCTTTGTCTTCCAGACACCATTTTATTATAAAAAGCACCAGATCCAGTAATGGACTGACAACCCAAGATAAGAGAGTGGCAGAATATCAATTTACAGCCTCTTGCTCAAGACAGGCACATCCCAGAAACACTAACAGAACACGTGGACAAAATGCTTGTTCAGATTGCTCCAACATGCCAAGGATTCTCAAGTCTACCTGCCTGGAAAATTTCCAACAGTATCTGGGATGCCAAAATTGTGCTTTAGTAGATGATACCTCCGAATATGTCACCTTGGACTGATGTCTCTTGCGGAGAAACCTGTTAGAGTTCAGCCTAATTGCAAAATCATGGAATAATTTAGGATGGAAGGCACCTCTGGAGACCCCTACAGCAACCCTTGCTTGAAATAGGGTCACCTTCTGAGCTGTCTGCTCCACTTTTAAGTATCTTCAAGGATGGAGAGTGCCTAGACTGAAACTACTGAAAGCAGAGCCATAAGTAATGGAAACAAACTCTTCTTGCTAGTGGTAGAGGGCAGAGCAAGAGGCAGCAATAAAGGGGAGCAGAAGAGGTTCCCAGTTGCAGCTCAGAAGGCTCAGACTGGCAGATTTGGGACCTGTAACTGGAGATGGGGTAGAAACCCCACCCTTGGAGGTTTTCCAGAGTAGGTGACACAAAGGCTGTGCTGGCCTCACTTCTTATGGCCTGCTTTGAATACAGGTTGGGCTAGAGATCACCAGAAGTCCCTCCCAACCACTGTGTCTGTGACTCTGTCCATAGATTGTTCAATGGATCAATCAATCAATGGAAGCCAATAAAGTTTTTGTAAAGTTCTACCTCAACAATCTATCAGATATTTTGGAAGGATTGCCAGGCATGAAGGTCAGAGAAGTTTGATTCACTGCACTTGGGTTTTGAAAAACATTGACAGCTGGTAAAGTCTCCAAAGGAATGATTGTCATGGACCATCGTAAACTCATAGCAGATTAAAACACAGGAACTTAAAAGAAGAATAAATAATGGTATGAATGCACACATACACATATGGGCCCATATTTTTGCATATATATGTACATTCTGACATATGTAACAGAAGAAGAGTTTCTGGAAAGTTCCCGAACTCCTTGTAACTTGTGCTGGAATTTCAGGTGTTCATGCAATCACAGTCACCTGGAAAGAGGATCAGCGATGGGTGAAATGACCAATGATCAAGTATTAAAAGTTCAAGATTTTCTGATCTAAACTTGAATGTGAATAATTGTGGAAAGATGACACTGAATAGCCAGGAAGTGAAGCCACAGTTAAAAGTCAGTATCAAAAAACACAGATTAGTGTAAGTGGGACAAATCATCCCAGCCATACGTAGAAAAAGAACTGACATAATTGTGAATAATTGTCTGACAATTCCAGACCAGAGACTTTGAGAGTGATAGGATTTATCAGAAGAGGGCAGAGAACAAAATTAAAAGTCCATTGCACACCCTCAAATTTTGTGGAGGGAAATGCTGATCAGAGATCTGGAGTGGCATTTTTGTGCCAAGTGACTGCACGAACTCTGCAGCTTGCAAAGAGCTGATGATGGGGTGTGTCCCCACATGCAATGACACCAGAAACAGGCTGCTCCATCTGTAGGTTGGCTTTTCCCTGACCCTGGCATAGGTTCCTTGCAAAAAGCAGAATTATGCACAGTTCATACCTGTGCACCCAGGTGCCACCCATTATGTGTGCAGAGGACAGGACAATCTAAATATTTCACCATTTAAATATTTCATTCTGCGGTGGCCACATGTCGTATATGTGACAAGGTCCATCAGAAACCCCCCATTTCAGTCTGTAGAGGGAGAGTGAGAGAGGGGAAGAAAGCAAGAGACAGACCTCTGACTCGCAGGTGCTCAAGTGTGATAAGAATAAAAGAGAAATGGCTCAACATTAGATGCATCTTTCATGCCCACATGGGCTGTAACAACCACGTAGTCTTCAAGTGGCATCAGGAACAGCAGGGATTCCAGTTCAAGGCCATTACTGTTTACCTGTAAATAGTATCAGTGGGTAGAAACTCCTATTTCCAGCTTTGTAAGAGAACTAATTGCTCTAGAAGTCTCTGCTCTGTGCAGAAAAATCAGTGTCAGGGGCTGTGGCAGGTTCAGTAGCCTGGAGGACAAGGTCTGGGCACCAAAAGCAGTGAACAGGACACTAAATTGCATGGGCCAAACTGGGGCTGGAGCACAAAATCTCACTTGCCTGTAACTGTTCCCAGGTAATAAGTCCAGTGAAAGAAAAGCTGTCTGCCTGTCAGATGAAGAAAAACTTTCTCCATCTCTGGGCCATATGTTGCCATAAAAGGCAGCGCCTCAACTGCCAAGTGTTTTTGTGACAGCTGAACAAATTTGTGTCTGGTGGACAATCCTTTCTAGAAAGATTTTCATACAAAGTGTTTAAATATACTGGAAGATTTACAATGTAGGTTATTAAAAGCCAGGATGTCAAAATGATCAGGCTTAGAGCTCCCACCCATTCTCAAATCCAGTTTTCCAGACACTATATACAGACCCTTGAGCTCTTGGTATGATAACCATCATCCAAATGGATTTGGGCTTCTATTCCTAGTATAACCAATGTGTAAGTCATGGATGCAGTAGTATATTTGACAGTAGTATTTTGAATTCTGCTTCTTATAGAATGTTGTTCTGCTTCTTAGAGAATGTTGTTATGGAGTCCTGCAAAACCAAGCAATGTCACTTATGCATTTTAGTTGTGCCTGACAGGTTTCAGAAAACAAAACTCAACCCCACGAAATTTTGCAAGCAGAGAGTGTGACAGGAAAGTTGGCCAGCACCCAAGCCCATCCTGACAGGGAAAACTGGCTCAGCTGTTTCTGAAAACACCTACTCAGTTCACCCATGCACCGAGCAGTTTTACAAGTTAGTCATTAACCACCTCACCCCCACTGAGGCACACAGAATATAACAACCTCACGATGTGGCTTTCTGCAGCCAAGTGTCTTGCAGATGTGTAATGGATCCAAATCCTCACACACTCATTTGGGGTCTTGGGTTGGAGGAAAAGAAAGGAGTCTCAGAAGGAAACTCCCATCATGGTTTCAATGGAACTCCAGCTGACAAAGAGGAGTCAGGATTCTCTGTGGGTGCAGAGCCAAATGCTGAAGGTGAGTTACAGAAAGTCATCTGAAGTAGTACAGAACCCGAAAACAGCTGTTTGGAAGCTGCATTGTGTGACACTGCTTGCTGGCAGAAGCTTACCTAGGGCATAAGAAAATAGCTCCTCTTTCACCTGAAAAAAACACTCAAAGCCCCATGTTGCTTGGAAGGTGTCTCAAACACAGGGGTTCAGGGCATGTACCCTCACAGGAAAGACTTGTGGGGCTAGAAAGGGGCCAAGTGGACAGAAATGAGACCTGGTAATTCAGGCATGCAAAAGTCCTCACTCCCACTTCTTGTTCACAACTTCAGGATACACAGCTTAAGTTGGATGTCCTTAGCACTGTACCATGCCTCCAGTCTCCAGGACAAATTCTCTATTACAGAATTTTCTCATCAACAGGCCAGGTAAACCTCAAAGGGCTGGGAATAGATCACACAGAAGAGGACCAGCCCTTTTTGCTCAATGTTGAAGAGATCTCCTTTGAGAGAGCTCCTTCCTGCCATGGCTCTTTGTCCCCTCAGAGCAGGACAAGCCTCATTAGTGCAGGGGAAGATTTTCCGACTGCCTTCTGGCACTCAGGGAAATTGCAGTGAAAGGCTGGAGAGAACATTCAATAAACAAAAGGCTTCCCTCCCCTTCATGCCAGCGACATTACGGGAGGAAACAAAACAAAAAGTGACAGTGGGCTGAGATAATGCCCTGCACCCCTGTACCCCAAAACCCCCTTGCAGGCAGTGGCTGTGGGGGTACTGACTGTCCTCTCCTAAGTGCGTCACTGCAGCCAGGGCGTGGGCTGGCAGGTGGCATGTCCCCAGCTGGAAAGGGGGTCCAGCCATGGCCGTGTGGTGAGCTGAGCCCCTCAAGCCTCCCTGCTCGCCTCAGGCCTCGCTGAGCCCCGCCACGCGCTCCGAAGGAAGGAGTTCCACTTCCATCTGGCAGCTCTCGTTGCAACAAATCAAGCGACGCCTTGTTAGTTTTAAGACAAAAAGGGAGGGGAAGAACAAAAGGTCAGAGCGGGAGTGATTTCTGTCTTGTCGGCCTCCCTGTGGCTCTTTCCTGTTTATTGGAAGGTTTGCTGAGGGCTACGGATGAGCCTCCAGTGCAACCTCTGCTCCAGATAGCCTCAAGCACTTGGGAGAAGGAAATGACTCCAAACTTGGCAGTTCGAGGCCCGTCTTTGCCGGAGTGTCCTGCCACTCTCTGGGGAACAGAAAGCCAAACGCCTCAGAGGAGGCTTTCAGAGCACAGCTTTTTGTCACAGGAGTCCAAGCAAAGGCAAACACACACTGAAACCATGGCTCTTAGAAGGATGCAGGCAACTCCTGTGTCCAGCAGAGTCACGGCTGTCAAGGAGTCAAGAGCACACCTAGAAATGAGACCGTTCTGCCATGGGATCACACAGGGCTTCTCATGAAAGTGACTCAAAGGGAACAAAGATCTCATCCCTTGAGGCTGCTGAGTTTGCTTGTCATGCTCAACTGTGAACAGTTTCAGACTACAAACCTCAGGCATGTGGCCAAATAGTTACGGGAAGATGTTGCCCTCTCCAGATTGCATTGGCAAGGAGCTGGCATTTGCTGCAGCACTTGCAGAGCCCTTGTTCCTGCAGTAATGCTTGCATAGCTCTGGCTTAAGATGATTTTTTAAAAATAGGAGTCAAACCTCAGTTTGAAAACACAAGAGCCACTTTTCCCTTGAAACAGGCAAATTTGGTTGTGAGGCCTAGCATATGAGCACAAGTGCAGACTTTGGAGCATGCACAGGAACCTGGTGGCTCTACAAGGATATCCACATGTTAACGAAACCACTCACCAGTGCTGTCTCCTCATCCTCATGCCTTCTCTACAGGTGCAGGTCTGGATTTCACCCACCAATGATGCTGTAAAGGGTGATGTGCAGACTCCTTGCACCTGTGCACCAGTGCTCTCAACAGGGACCTCAGGGTGATGAACAAAAGGCCAAATATCTTGAGTGGGGACAAAAAAGTTACAAAATATATTTTACCCAAAGGAAAGAGAAACGGGCCATGGCAAAGATCTTATGACCAGCAAAGCTTTTGATGCATGACCCTGGAGAGCTGAGACCACTCCCAAAGCTTCACCAACAACCACCAACCACAACTGTAGCAAAGATTTTTCCCTGGGTGAAGCTGAGGGACCCTTACCCTGCCCACAACCCTTCCGTTCAAAATGACCAGCTAAAACATGCCCATTGCCATGCGCAGGAAAAGCCCTTCTGAGGCCCCAGGTGTAAAAGGTGAACACACAAGAACCACCCCCATGACACAACCAGGAGTGGATGGGTGAGCACACACAGCTCACAAGCACTCTGTCCAACAGCAGGGAAATGTCTTCCTCCTGCCTGCAGCCCTGAAAATGCAGGTCTGAACCCCCCTCCCAGGTTCAGCATCAGCACATGGTCCCTGTGCAGTGTCCCTTGGGCTGTAGCTGTGTCTCAGGGAGGCTGTAGTCCCCTAGCACCCTGCTACGTCTGCTGGCACAGGGGTACCTTGGCTGCTGGGACAGAAAGGAGATGGCTCTGCTTTCCAATTCCCAGATGAGTCTCCAAGGCAGGCAGTGAACAACCCACAGCAGACAGAGCAAATGGAACCAGAGAGACAACAAAGCAACCAAGCCATTTTCAGATGGCTGGAGTATTTTGCAAGCCAGGGATGATTTAAGTGGAGTCGAACCCAGGTTTGCACATTGGCAAGGCAGAAACAGCCTTTTCTGTCCAAAATTCAGCATATCCTACGAAGTTAAGAGAAGGAATCAGAGCAGGTCCTGCAGGATGCAAGTGCTGTGTACACAAAGCATTCTGCAAAGGTAGGAGTTCATCCTTGCTGGAATCACTGGAACACAGAGATGCCTCTCAAAATGGAACAGAGTTACAGTTTCATTGCATGAAAGATGTCCTTACCCTAATCTAGGTAGGGTTGACTAATCCCTCCTTTAATTGAACCTCTTCCCCAGCCCTGGGCACTCAGGAGCTGTTGCCTTGTAGGTCTCTTCCCTCCCACAGCCTCTCCATGGTCAGTTCTCCCTCTGGCCTGAAGAGCAGCCTCCAGAGCAGCTGTGAGCCGGTGACCTTCTGGTCCCCCTCACAGGCCATGAGGCTCCCCGGCCACAGCCCAACTCGTGTCACCCAGTCCTGGGGAGGTGGCACTCAGCCACAGAAGGGCAGGTGTTCCCCAAGGCAAAGCCCAGAAATGTCCCCCTGAGGGCAGGTCAGTGCCAAGGGACACTCTTGAGCTGGGGTGACACGTCCCACATGAGCAGTGGCCACCACCCCTGCCAATGTGCTACAGGTGGCCACAGCAACTGCAAGCTGTCCTGAAACTGGAGCCTTTACAACTAGTTAGATAACAGATATGGTCCATTAGTTTGGCAGGCCGACAGGCCCCCGTGCCAAAAAGCCCATCTCTACTCAAAAGGGACACTGTTAACAGTAACTCAAGAGGATGCAACAGAAGAAAATAAACAACAGTTGAGGCAGGTGGTGTAATTGGCCAGCAGATGAAAATAAATTTATGCCAGCTTGTGAATACGGCTGCTGAGCATGATTCAGTGAGTAAATCGTGTGGCACAGAGCACAGGGCAGGCAGGAATAAAATTAAGTCAGAGACAAAAGCCAGGCTACCTCTTGGAGAATATCACCCCTCCAACCACCTAGCTTTTCCCATTTCTGCCCATTTCACTCTCATGTGTCCCCTCATGTTATTAACGTATGGGTTTCCCAGCCAGCTATAATGTTTTTCAGGAGGGACATATGCTTGAGCCACCGCTAAAACAAATACCCAAATCCCACAAAACCCAAGCAGAATTAAAAAAAGAAAATGTTCAGCAGAAAAGCCCAACCATTTCAAGTGCTCTTTGAGCACCATACATGAATAACAAAGAGTGAGCCTGCCATTTATTCCTTTGCGGATCACTTTTAAGATCAGCTTTTGTTCTGTGCTTTTTAGAGCAGCTCAAGTCCAATGGACAAAAATTCCATTCCCAGGAGCACACAAGAAAGAACTGGGAGCCCTGGGCTGCACATTTCACCTTTACTTTTTCATTCAATACTATAAATGTTCAGCATGCTCTTAACAAACTGAGCCAGCGTCTTCCTTTATGCAGTGGGGCCGACAGCTTGGAAACTGGAATTCTGCAAGCAGGAGAGGAGGGTGGAGGCTGTAGATGATGTGAATCACCTAGAGAAAAAGAGACCTCAGCCAGAGTGAATGGGACCCTACCAAACATTAACGTAACCTCTGCTTTGCAGATGTTGCTTCCTGATCTTACAGGGAGCAGAGAAAAGAACTCTCCTTCTCTCATCCTGGCCTAGATATGTAGAAGGCATTTTAGACACCTGTTTATCTCCTGGTTTAGCTGCAAGCCACTTGCTCTTATCAGTTCTCTCTGTGAAACACCAGCCTAACTTTTTTTTTTTTTTTTTGCAGAGAAGCTCCAGCTCTTGCTGGTACAAAGGAGGTTTCAGAGGCAGCAGAACCCCAATGTTTATGCCGTCTACCACCTTCAAAGGGACATCCCAGTTTGTTGCCAGCTCTCTGCAGAGAGCTAGGGGGTCTCCTTCCTACAGAAAACACACTAGCAAGAGTTGGTTTTCTTGCTTTTTTCCTCAAATTGATGGGCTGCTTCTTTCCTCCTGGTTTATTCACTCTATCTTTTCCAAAACAGTCAACTAAATCATAGTGCAAAGCAATGAGGTCACAATAAACTCCACAGAAGATGTTATCACTGCTATCCTATGATTCCCCCAGTCTTCGCTTTGACTGCCTTGTTTTCCTGAGCCATATGGGAAGACAGTGCCTCTCAGCAAAATATAGACGTGAGAAGTCTCAAGGGCTCTGCCTCACATAACAAAGACACCAGCATTTCCTTGACAGTTATAACTCTAAGAAATAGAATTTTTCCTCTTTTTAGTTATAGAAGAAATATTTGGGCCAGATTTTCAAAGTGTATTTCAAGTCCCAGGTAGGCACAGCAGATAAACGGCCTGGATTTTACCTCAGATCCGAGAGGCTCTTTGAAAAATCAGGTCATAAAAGGGACAGCGGGAGCTGCTGAAGGCAGAGACCTTCTACCAAACCTTGCCCTAAACAGCTTCCTGTGCCGACAGTCACTTCACTTTTCAGCCTCCCATGGAGTTTGGGAAATAGTGTCACTCTGGCAGCATCAGACAGCTGTAGGAGGTAGGGACCACTGAAGTTAATGTTGTTAGGTATTGGTGACACATTTAAGCAGGTATATTTTGATGCTCTGATAGGATGAAACCAAGGCCAGGAAGATCCACAGCAGGTGTCTAGCCCGGATTTGTATGCCCAGTACAAAAACCATTTCCTTCTTTGAATATGACAAACACATCTGTAGGGTCCCTGCAGAGTCTCCGGGCACAAGGCATTGTAGGGTGAGGTTAACTAATTAGCAATGAACCGTGTTTCATGCACATGTTTGAAACCACAACATTCCTTTGGGAAAGCTGTTGGTGGGCACGTGTGGCTGGGCGCAGACACGTGAAGGCTCTGGCTGCTGCTCCTCGGCGAGGAGGCTCCAACACCTGTCTTTGTGCCTGCAAAGTCACTCATCCAAAGTCCTCCAACGGCCTTGCAAACATTAATTGTCGGCTGGCATGGTGGGGATGCAGGTAAATATCAACTCTCCTGTTTCACAGACAGGTCGACCGTTGCACAATCTCAGCTGATGTCATTCAGAAACTAAAACCAAAAGGTCATTTTCTGTTTTAAGGACTAAATCCCCTTCCCTGCATTGTGCAATATTTTTTCATTTTATATAACCATTTTTTCCTGGTATTTTACCTGTGTGTCTATGCCAAACTCTGCTGCTTTTCATGATTGTCTGTTCTGCAGCCACAGATAAGTGTCCTGCTTATTTATTGGAGATATCCTTTATCTGCAGGTTTTCATCACATGTTGGAGTCCCCAGCAGCTCCCAGCCCCACAGAGCAGCACCAAGCCCCATGCAGATACTCAGGGGAACTGTTTGGACCCAAATTCTGAGCAGGTAACACTGAGGCAGCCTGTGAACCAGACACTCATATATCTAATGACTGTCTAGACATATCTGGAAATCTGAAATCCTGCATCAAGCCTGGGTGGGAGACACATCTGCCCAAGTAACAACTGGCAAATCTAAGCTGTCTCTGGAGGCTAATTTTCAGGGTTTGGCACACAAATTCCCCCTTTACTTGGAGAAATGCCACTGTGGTCAGAGGATTTTCAACTCCCCAGACCTCCCTAGGGTGGTGGGTGTGTTAAACCACACCTCATAAAGGGAAAAGGACAGACAGCTATTGCAGAGTGACACAACCACAGTGATGCATATCTCAGTTGTGGGGCAGTTTCTGCTCATATTATCAGGACCTTCTGCTACTGCCTCATTACTGAAATGTGCAATGATAGCCAGCTTCAGAATAACCTTATTTGCAGCAGGTGCAGCTCCAGATTTCATATCTCTGAGTTCATCTTTTGTTTGCTTTTCTCTTGTTGGCCAAACTTCTGGTAGAGCTCTGCTCAGGGTGACAGCACCAAGTTACAAAAGCTGGGTAGATAAGGAGCAGGAAATGAGTTTCTCTAATGGATACAAAATTCAGCATCCAGATGTCAAGGTCAAGCAGAAAATGAGATTTTTCCCCCTCCTTTTTTTTTTTTTTTTTTTTTAACAGGGT
This sequence comes from Orthonyx spaldingii, assembly GCA_013397795.1. Taxonomy (NCBI): domain Eukaryota; kingdom Metazoa; phylum Chordata; class Aves; order Passeriformes; family Orthonychidae; genus Orthonyx; species Orthonyx spaldingii. Next base: position 594,217 of record VZTJ01004884.1, read on the forward strand.
GAAACAAGAGTGATATTCTTGTCACAACTTGCAATGTAGCTGGTGACAAGAGACATGAGAGGCTGTACTTGATTCTCCAGTGTCCTGTGGAGGATGTCCACGGGAAAAGAACTACCTTAGACAAGACTGTGACAAAATATGCAGCCCAGGATGATCACTATGGGAGCAGCCAGAAGACTGATTTCCCAGGGAAAGCCATGGTCTGACATAGCTCAACTATCCACCTCCTTGATTGTCTCATTCCCCTCGGACCTGGGGCAGGGCAGGCCTCACATCACCTCTGTCCCCACACTGCAGAAGGCATCCTTCAAAATAACTAAGCAAGACACCATGCAGCCTTTGCATCTTCTCAGTACTTATTGTGGAACTCCCATGTTCATCCCACCATAGCGGCAGATCACGCATTTGGACCTGTACCTACCAGTACAAGAGCAATGCTGGTGCTTGAGGCAAAAACATCATCTTCTGGGCAAGTTACCTTCAGCTTTAAACTGATTCCTCTTCCATAAGGACAACATGATGCTTCTGTTCCTGATGATAATGACCTAGGAATGACCACACTTCAGCACAAATTAGAAAGATGAATAGTTGGTACCACTTAGGAAAGGTGCCCTCCCTGCCCAGCAGCAGTTAAAGTTATACAACACCTTCTAAGTTTCCCAAAGGACCATTTTACACTTGGACAAGCCCTTACACTTTTTTCTTTTTCTTTTATGCGGCACAGAAGGGAAAACACTAGCCTTGCTGATTGAAAACTGTGTTTCAAGCAGTAAAAGCTGGCAATACTGAGAAGAAACATAAGCTCGAGAAGGAACTGTGCTCCACTGAGTGCCCCATTGTGAGATAAGTTTTTCTTTTAGTGATGAATCAACATAATAATCCATCTGTAACACTAGATGTGTCTGCCTGTACTACAGCAAACGGCCATCTGCCCATCTGCATATATGTTAAAAATGCTGCTGGGACAACCACGATGGTCTCTTAATGAAAGGCACTTGGCAATTAGTACTTCAGTGAAATCGTGCCTGGGTGGCTCTGAACCCTCATTTGTCCTTCCCACTCTGATGCAACAAGTGTCTGTAACTTTTTCTCTTTGTTTTTATTCCAGCAATTTCTCTTTAAAGCCCGGTGGGGAGGGGTGGACACGTTCTGATTCCTACAACAGCAGGAGCTGAGGCAAGTTGTAATCAACATATGCCCTGTGTGAGCTGCGTGGCCGCGAATTAGCGGGACAAACCGCTCCTCGTTTCCAAAATACCCACCTGCTCGGGGGCCAGGCTGCAGCAAAGCCATCCACTACGTGGCTCCATCTGTCTGACAAACAGGCTGCACATTTGCTGAAAGCTGAATCATTTTGCCTCTATTTATTTCCTTTCTTCTCCCCCCCTCTTTCCACCGCTCTTCTAATTGGGGCTGGTTTGAAAGGTGCAGACACCCACAAAAACAATGCAGCACAATGAGGCCACGGCTGACGTTCGTTAAACTGCTCCAACCGAAATCCGCTGAGGCTGAGCAGGCAGAAAGGAGGCAGACCTTGTCAGCCTCCAGTCAGAGCGGGAAAATTTAAAAAAAACTTTTAGTCAGGCTACAAAACGGCGCAGAAAATCCATTGGGGAAGCCTTGCATTGCAGTTAGAGGAAGTAGCTGCAACCAGGATGCCAAGGGTGCTGTGGCACATGGGTCTTGCTGGGAAAATCAGGGGAGAGAAAATGGCAGATATTAAAAGTCCTGAGGACCAGACCTCCAGCACCACTCAGCAAAGGGGCAGCACAGGGGAGACCAAAGCACCCTTGAGTCGACCCCCAGCTCTGCTGCAGGCTCTCTCACCAGTTTGAAGGTATAGTCCCATCAATTAGATCAAGCACAGGAGTGTACAAGAAAGTATTGAAAATAAGAAGTATTGAAAATTGTGTTCATTGGCGTTGCAATGTCTAAGCAGGTGTAACCTGGAAGACACAGCCTCTTCCCTTGGTGTCCACAGCCAAGAATCATCCTGACAGTCCTGTTGTCAGTAAAATAATCATATTTCTATCCCTGCTGCAAAAAAAACCAAAAAAAATGATGGCCAGGAGGCTGAATTGCTCCCAGTCTGGAAGGCACAGACTGCTTCATGGAGCTTCTAGGCCAGGACATACAGTGGTCATGAATTTCCTTCATCTAATCACATAACCTCATTAGGGAAATTACACATTTCTCCACTAATCAGACCTTCCATTTCACTTACAAAGCAGAGGCTAAAAAAGGGAACTAATTGTGATTCTGAAAGACATTTTACTAAAAACTTTCAACAATCTACCAGGCAGTAAAGACACATTATTTTCCCAGTAGCCTGCACTATCTCCATAGTAATCTGTTGTGTTTTCAGATGGACTGCTCACAAAATGCATTAAAATTAGAATGTAAAAGCTATTTGCAAGGATTATCATTGGTAGAAGCACCAACTTTCTGCTGCTGAGAGAGAGAGACATGGAGAATGAGTCAGGTTTCAAACAAGGTTTTGACAAGTCAAAAACAATCTTTCTGGGGAAAGCACCTTCTGTGTTCAGATGATGGTGAGATTTTTCTTCATTCTTGGCCACTGCCTCATTGGGTTTCTCCCTCGCACAACATAGTGAGGCTCTGAAAGATGCATTGAGTTAATATTTAGGATAGGAAGACTGTGGGAGAACAAGGTTCACTACACATCTGAAAGTGTTGATACACGCAGCCGATGTTGCTGCCAAGTCCAGTAAATTTCTCTGTGGGCTGCACTGCTCAAACCTGGCTCAATGTCTTTAAAGGAGGAACTCTTCCATTCTTTCTGTCTATGATTTGCTCCTTTCCTTTAGCTTTGGAAACCCATATACTGACCTGCCCATCCAAGACAACCTTCTTTCCCCACAGACATCTCGCCATGATGAGCAGCTTTGCCCCAGCCCCCCATGAGCCCCCACTGCCTGTCTGCCCCTCCTGACTCCCCCTCTCCAAGCAATTCAATTCATCATTCAAGAGCCCAACAATTTACATGCCTAATTGCAGTTCAAAGTTTGCAGGAGTGGATTTCCATACCTGAAACGGTGCTTGGCCTTCAGCCAGATGAATTGCTGATCCTATTTTCCCAGCCTTTCTCCCACCTCTGCCCAAAAGTAGGGTGCTGAATTCCCTGCACACGTGTTTCCAGTGGTCTGGCTGTACCAAGGGCAGAGCATCCCTGCATCCTGCCCTTGGGCCACCCATCACACCATGATGGGGGTTTTGATGTCAGAGTGGACACATGGAGTGCTTTCCAGGAACAATTCTACAGGAGTGTGTGTTTTGCAACAACTCATGTGCAATGACAAGATGAGAGGTGCCAGTGCAGCTCACCCACCCACAGCGGGCAGCTCTGGAGAGATTTTGCTTTTTGGTTTCAGTAGGGAGAGCTCCCAGGCATTGGTGTGTGTTTGCCAAGGGATGAGAAACACAACAACTGACAGGGAGCCACAAGGTAGGGGGGAGGGAAGGGTGCCAGACCACAGCCCCTCACCACGGACACCACAGAGCCAGGACAGTCATGCAGGCTGATGTCCTGTCCCATCCAGCCCTGTGCCTGGGCTGCTCCACTCCGTGGCTGGAGTCAGCCAGCCCTTGCTCCCCAACATGCATCTCCAAGCCTGAGACCCCATTTCGTATCCCAGCAGGGGGATGCAGCTGCCCCCACGCACCCCGCGGGAGCTGAGCTCGGATGGCACAACCCACCCAGCTGTCTCCCAAACCTGGGGCTTTCCACCACACTGCAGAACAAATCGGACACCAGGGCAATGGGGAGAGGTGGGCACACCACCCCAGGAACCCCAGCACATGGTCAGAGGGGTTCAAATAGGGGTAACAACATGGGACCAGCCAACTTACTGTGGCAGAGCCTCGATGTTTGCTAAACATCACAGTTTTTCATACCCCTGTGCCCAGTTTGAGACAAAACTTTCCTCACAGCACTGAAGAGGTGAGGGTGGGAGGGAGGAGCGGGGCCACGGGCAGGGGTGTCACCCAGCCTGCTTCACAAAAGCAGTGCACTGACCTCGGGAATCCGGCATTCCTCCCCTAAACAACTGGAGTTTTTGGGTATGCCATGGGGCTGAAGGCAAATGGCAAAGCAGGCAAATGGCAAAGCTCATCCCAAAGCACCGCGGGCACACACAACAGCCCGGCTAAGGAGCAAGCTCACGATACAAAGCCCAGCTTCCAGCTTCAGCCGTGGTCCAGCTGCCTTCCTGCGCCCCCCTCAATTTGCATAACTATCCATGGGAGGAGCGGGGCAGCCCCGCAGCCGAACAGCTGGCCATTGGCAAAATGGATTATATCACCCTTTTGTCCCCATGTCTGGCTCTCTCCGTTTGCATATTCAAGCTTTTCCCCCCACCCGGGCATCTCCTGTGCCGGGAACTCGAGGTGCTCCCGGCTCAGCCCCTCGCCAGCAATGCAGTTTGTGCGGGTGTACAAATATCCCGGTGAGGAGAATGGAAAGAGATCCACTGGGACAGAGCCCTCACTGTGCGGGAAGTTGAGAGCGTGGAACTGAATTGGGATGTTACCATTTGCAAGAGGATTTAGGAACAGGTGTAACTCTGAATACTGGAGTCTGTGAAAACGCAGCACTATCCAAATTTTTTAAAAATACATTCTGAAGTGACACTTTTCCTGTCTGAGAGTCACTGCTACCACTGTGAACTGCTCTCGCTGTGCAAGATACATGTGTCTTCAGGAGTCTGAGGTCTGGACAGCTTTGTGTGTGCACAAATAAGATGAACAATCCCAATGCTTTCCTGCCTACGGGTTAAATTCACATTCTTTTCCTCCAGGGCAACAGTTTTAGGAAACTTCTCTTGGCAAGAACTCAAAGAGCTTGGTGCCTAAAGACTGTCCCAGCCACTAGCACTGAGTAAGGCTGACTTATAGAAATTCCTTCCTTCAGAATGAATGTGTGTTTCAGACCAGAAATATACTGGGTAGAACAACTTGCGTTTCCTGCTGTTCGAACATTGTACCACAATCCTTTTGGTGTAAGTTATGACTGCCTATATAGGATGTTTTTTTCCAATTCAAATTTTTCTATTTCTGTTGTTTTCTATGTGTTTTCCCTCTTTGTTTCTGTCACTATTTTCTCATTTGCCTAGGCTCCAATATAATGACATTTGAAAGCCGAACATCCACATCAGACAGGCAAGTCAGACACACTCACCCTGCCCTACATGATGGAGAACAGCTCCCGGATCAGGTCACCCAACATTTTTTATTACAAGATCCTGATTTTAAACTTGTTTCCAATGACTTAAAGGTGTTCAGACTGAAATTCTTCCATGACAGGTATTTGCTTTGGGTTAGTTCCTTCTATTTGTTAAAAAAAAGCTAAACTTGTTCCAAAACACCAAAACAGCCAACCAACCATCTTAGTAAAGAAGCCTTAGCATCTATAAGGACTCAGTTTCCTGTGATCATCAGCAAACTAATGTCACAAATCAGCATCTGTGATTCCTATAAAGTTTCATCCAATTTTGACCTTGCTTTAAGATCTGGAAAAACATACCACTTTGTAAATTCTTAATTTAAGATTGGAAATTTCAGCATCTCAGCTCTCTAAACATTTCACATGAGATGGGAACACAACTGCTGTCCCAGCTCTCTCTCACCGCCCAGGTAGCCCACACACCACCCAAATCCTTCCAACAAACCAGCTCTGGACATAGTTTTCCAAACTGAGACAGGACAATAGATGCAACTGAGCAGTACGGAGGACAGAACAGAATGATGGGGATGGGGAGACATTAGGGATGCTTATGAGTCAGAGGGGAAAACCAGAACTAGATCATCTTGTAATAGCCAAACTAAATTCCAGAGTAAATCCTATGCTCTCTAGGCATGAACATTGCTTTCTTGGCAAGTAAAAAGCTATGAAGACATCTGCAAAACATGTATCCTGTTTCCTCTCTGGTGGATCCATTCTATCAGACAATAAACAAAGTAATCACAGGCTGTTTGCTTGCACAAAGACGGATTTGGATGTAGGCCACACAGAACGATACTCCAAGGTCATTGAGTCCAACCTTCTGATGAACCACCACCTTGTCAACTGGACCAGGGCACTGAGTGCCACCTTCAGTCATTTCTTGGACACCTCCAGGGACAGTGACTCCACCACCTTCCTGGGAAGTCTGTTCCAAGTCTATTCCATTTCTTTTTATGAAGAAATTCTTCCAGATGACCAACCTGAACCTCCTCTGGAGCAGCTTGAAGCTCTGTCCTCTTGTCCTGGCACTGGCTGTCTGGGAGAAGAGGCTGGTCCCCACCTGGCTCCAACCTCCTTTCAGGGAGTTTAGTGATAAGCCTCTTGTTCTCCAGGCTTTTTCACTCCAGCTCCCCCAGCAGCTCCTCATTGGACTTGCAAAGGTCATGACAATACTGATGACGAAATCTGGACAATTAGCATATTTTCCTATCTTGTTTCAGCAGAGGATTTATATCACATAATGTTTTCAAAACTGTGCTAGAAGTAGATGAACACTGAAAAGCCCCTCAGAATTAGCAAACAGCAGAGGCAAGGCTGCCTGCACTCACAGTTTGCTCTCATGCACCTTTCTGCATTGTGCAAGATTGTCCATTCATGTAACAACATGCTCCGTGTTCTGTGGGAACACATCTCAGTGCATGGAAAGAGCTTTGGGAGGATGAAGCAGAGTCATGCAGCAAAATCAAGCAAGGGGTACAGCACTGACCTTTCCCTTGCTGTACCCACCTGGTCATGAGCTCTCACACTTCCAGAAACCTGTTCAGTGTCCCAAACCCTCACCTGATGCAGAGAAGCTGTAAGATGAAGCAAGGAAAAGCAGAGAAAAAAATACGGTGCTGGGGCAACTCAACATTATCCCAGCCCATACCTGAGTGCCCTGGGAGCACATCCTCACTCCACCCTGCTGCAGGAAGGAGTTCAGCCAAGTCTGTTTGGGAAAGTGGGACACAAGTTTTGAGTGCTCTGCAGAAGAGCCCTCACTTCCAATTCACATCGCTACTCACGTCACACAAGCTTACCTGAATCAGGAGACCACAGCTCTTCATCCAAACTGAGGCATCATGAAACATTTAAACTTACAGTTTGGGTTTTAAAGAGTTTAAGAAATAAAATGCTGCTCTGAGGAAGTTTCAAACTTGTTTCCATGGAGTGCATGCCATACTTCCCTGGCTCAAAGCACTCACAGCATAGATCTCAGAGGCACTTTACAACAGCAAAAAAACATAAAAGCAGCACTGCTGATGGGTCCAAGAAGCTGCAGATAGTGAAAGCAGCCTCATTTTCCCCTAGTAAATACCCAGCACTACAGCTTGCCAGTGACTATTGTGATGACCAGATGGTGGTGGGAGCAGTAAGTTGGATGATGTTAACTACACACAAACTCCAAAACAACTGATGTCCAAACTCGCTTTGAAAACACACCAGAATGGGCTGCTCAGCATATGGCAGCAATGCTCCACTGAAACTGCATTTTGTGTCCTTTAAACAACTAACAAGCTCCACCAAGGGGTCCAAGGATGAGCAGCCACAGCATGCAGGGCCACAGACCCCGACTATTTGATGCTTGTCCCTTTATACTGGTGATTAAAAAGTTCAGAGATGTGAAAGTGCCAGCCTGCAGCTCCTGGACCAGGTCCTTTGTAAGGTGAGCATGTGCAACACATGCTACCAGGGCAGCTGTGTCACCTCTTCTAATGACAAGACCTCGAAGGAAACATCCCAGGTGATCTGCTGAGCAGCATTAGATGGTTCCTAATGAAAGCATGAGCCCTGCTGTGAGAGCCCCACCCTGCAAGCACACAGATCTAGACTCTGGTACTTCTAAAAACAAACAATGTGTCATTTGCAAAATAAACACAGTGAACACATTGAGAAAAATTATTCTGGCATCTGCCGACCTCCACTGAGGGCTTTCCAACAAACCTGTGTGTTTTCAGAGGACCTGCAGAGGCCATCTTTACACAAACAGGTAAGCAGCAACTTCACCTGTAATTTGAAAGCAAAGGTAAATTCACGAGGCACCACCCCTCATAATAGATCTGCATACACACAAATACATACTTAAAATTTTCTGAGAGATGATTTAGCCCAAACTTACACCACAGGGGCCTAAACAATGTCAGCTCTGAGCAGGATCTACAGATCCCAGGTGAACCATGCATGGCAGCTCCTCCTTCCTGCTCCAGAGTGCTCTCCTTGCCACCTTATTCTCAGCTTCTCTTCCTCCAGTAGTTATTTACCTTGAAACCTCTAGGCTTGCTTGGAGATGGAAGCTGCACAGATCCAGGGCAAAACGGGACAGGAAAGGACTGTGGAAAGTCAGCCAGCCATGTCCCCTGCCCCAAAGCAAGCGAAATGCAGCTACTGCTCCTGACAGATGCTTGCTCTTAACAGATCTCCATTGGCTCCCCACACATCTGCTCAGTGACTCCCTACCCTTCTTTTTTTTTTATATTTGGCCTTAGAAGAAACTACCACTCATCCTAGCTACAATTTAAGCCGCATCTACCATATGATTTCAAGCTCAGTTCTGCCAGTGCATCCTCGCAAGTGCCTTTTCCCACATTTTCAAGGTCTCAGTCACGCCGCTCTCCACTGCACTTTCCTGCTCAATGTGCAGTGTCTCAAGTTGCACCTCTAAAGCACAGAATTATCTTGAATCTCACCAAATGCATTACCATTTGTGAACCCCAGCCTGAAGCTTTTCTGCCACCAGCAGGACAAGCTGCCAGATCTTTTATCTGAAACAGTGCTCACTAGCTGGCATGACTCTGAATTTGTGCAGGTGTTTTACCCTACCTAAATTTAGTGCCTTGCTAAAAAGGATCTTGTCTTTCCCCACCATCTCCTCCCTGCTGCAACCATTTCTACAAGTCGCCAAGACTATATTGAATTCTAAGGCTATCTTATCTTTCACATCTGTCCAGCTTCCTGTTGACTGTAGATTTAACGTGCATACTACTTTGTTATCCAGGTTGTAATAAAAATGAAAGATAAGTGACCTAGAGCAACTCCCTGAGCCCCACGCAACACAGCCTTCCGTTCTGACACTGGGTGCAAGATGGAAGGAAACCACTCCCAGAGCAGAGCTCCTTACAACCCACTCAGCTGCTTCCAAGCACAATTCAGCCTCTGAAACCATACTTTCCCTTCTTGCAAACCATCCTCTGTTTGCCCAACAGCCACTACACCATCCTATAAGCAAGTGGAAAGGTGCCATGTTCATCATCTGCGGTTTTCTTTTAGACCGGGACTTCAGATCTCACGGGGCGGATGCAAAGTCCAAGCCAGCCCCATCTGAAGGAAGTTTTAACCAACAATTCCTTTTGCCGTTGGTTCTCGAGGGGGATTACATTGGAATCTGCAGACAAAGTGCACAGATTCCTTCCAGCAGATTTCTTCATTTGCCAGTGTCACTGCACAGCTGTTCAACTGCTTATTTTCCTGTCACCGACTAATACGAGCCTAAACTAGATAATTACTACTTCCTACTGTCATGAAATTCATTCTTCGGTATCCAAACCCACTCCTTTCTGTTTGTTTCCATGAAAGGGCCATTTGGAGTTTTAACAGCTGGCTTAGCAGGAGACTGAGTCCTGTGTTACCATGACCAAATGTATCTGTAACTTCCCTTGGGAAACCCCTTCCTACCCTAAGGATCAGGGTAGGAATGTATTGACTGAAAACAGCACACCTACTAAAGCAATTCATTAGCACCACAGGCAGGCCACATTTCAGAACTAGAACAAATATTATCTGGTTGTCTACCCTTACTAATAGCTTCAGCTCTTGTTATTTTTTCATTGACAATGCACATCTTAACCTCCTTTTATTTGTGTTCTCTGAGGCATTTTCTTCTTTTACTTCTTCCAGGAGCTTGTCTTGCTTGGGGGAGGAAGAGCTAAATGGATTGCCACATTAGCTTTCTCATTCCATGCCATTACACTTTTAACTAGTGCTTTCAAATAGGTAAATTAGGTTTTAAGTGATCCCGGTTGTCCCATTGGCCTTTGCTACAATCCTGCATTAAAGCTGATTCACTTTTACTTACCTCTACTGCTCAATTAAGAGTACATAGAGAGGAGATGCAGTTCTGCAGCCAGCAACTGCAGCCCAGGAGCCAGCTGGGTTGTTCCATCACCCACAGTGTCTCATCACCACACTGCAGCACCTTCCCCATCTACCCCTGAAGGGAACTGGCTGCACCTCACTCACAATTTCTGGAGGAAGCACCAAGAAGAGTGATCCTCCATCACATGAGACTATTCCAAATGGCTGTATGTGCCAGCCCCTGCATGCTCTGTGCTGCCCCACAGCAAGTGGCTGTGGGATGCGACATTCCCCACAGGAGCTTCTGAAGGAACTCAAGCCTTTGCTCCAACAGCAACTCCTTTGTTTACTCATCCAGAAAAAGGAGAATGATTTTCATCAGCAGCGAGCAGCCTCACTTCTCCCACACAATATGCAGTAAGACATCAAGGACCCAGCAAGTCTCTGCAGTGTTCTTGCACCTTATTACACACACGCACACCAGGATCAATAGCACAGACCACTGCCACTTGCAGTGGGAGCAAGAAAAAAGTTTAGAGCATCTTACTGAATACCCTGACTTTTAAAGTCTTGTTTACATTCTAAGTGCACTTGTTCAGTAATTAGTGGACAATTGCCTTTATGATCAAAGGCTGACCCTAAACACAATGCTGAATCCTGTATCATACCTTTGCCACAGCCTTTGGCACATCCCTCAAGACATTTTTTCCATATTTTAATCATATTCTATTAGCTGACTTAAAATAGGTTGCTGTATTTTGGTTTTATGGCACAAGTTCCACTAGGATTTGGCTCATTTAAGCACACTAACGCAATGCACCCAAAGGCCGTAATCTAAGCTTCCTTTTCCCTGTCCCGTTTAACACCACTCCGAGATCAATTTCCCCCTTGTTGAGGAAATTTCTTATTGTAGCTGAACTAAAAAAAATAAGTATGTGTTGCAATAGTCTGCAATGAGTGCAGTATGACATTTGAGATGATTCCAGTTTATGTAATCATTGAGACACTTTCGGGATCCAGCATGAGTTATTCCACAGCTCTCCAGACAAACCTGATGTCACTTTTGTTTCAGATGACCAGAAATCTGCCCTTCCTCTCCACCCAATTCCACACATAAGTACCACATTACAGAATCTGCCACAGACTGCACATTTTTCACCAGTAAAATCCATAAACAGACACAAGTGCAAAGCAAAATGTCATTTTATTTAATTCAAGGACTATTTTCCTTCTAGTATTGCTGAAGGGATCACCTCCTGGGGAATTGATCATTACAAAGTCCCTGTCTAAAAGTTCAAGTGCTCTTGTTGTACATTCTTTTGAACCACAGAAAACATAATGACCAAGTAGGTGGGCAGCTACTTGCAGTTTTAGCCCACCTAAATTAGCATTGCTTCAGGCTAGAAAACAATTCAAGTAGTAAAATAATGAAAAATGTTAACCTTTAAGGTCACTACCATATTTTGATCAAAAAGTCCTGAATGTATGAAAAGAACAATTGTACATGTTATGAAGTTGCTTTTTAACCAGACACTGTCAAAGATGGCAGTTAAGTATTTTGGACCAGTTGTCAACCAGATATTTAAGAGTTCCATCTGAAAGTTTATTACCAATTTCATTATGCAATTCACTTTTCACATTAAGCTCTTTAACAAAAGCAACATAGACCCGCACCAGAATCACTGTAGACAGATTTAGTTTTATAGAATGCCCTTCTGAAAATTCATTTCAAAATAGAGATGCTTTTTTCTCCAGAACTGTAAAAGCCATAAAAATGCAAAATATTTGTTAGGAAATTTTTAATCAAAATTATTCCTTAATGTTCAAAATAACATTTAACCTCCTACTTTTTTTTGTTGTTGTCATCCACATATCAACCAATAGACTAAACAGGTAACAATGGTTCACGTTTTTCCCCCACCTGAAACATTTCTTCTAACACAGGCCCAAAGACAGGCAATACAGAGATTCAGGGACATGGATTATGCATGGCAAAGGTAATCCTCTATCACTTTAATTTAGAACAATTCTGATTCTAGCACACAACTTGGAGTCTCAGTTGTTTTCGATCTGCTCTAGGTCCAAGTCCCCACAGTCTAGAGGGAAGATTCCTTCTTCAGTGCTCTCACAATCACTCGTGTCCTCGTCGCTTTCACACACTGCGTCTGCTTTCTTATAATCCCTTGCTTTGAAGCTACGTTGGCAGGACCCGTGGTGCCTCCCATCATCCAGCTGCTCTTTCATCGGGCTGGAGCCGGGGGTGATGATGTTCATAAGATCATTTGAGTCACATGGGGATGAGACAATTGTCTTCATTTGTGTGTCATCATCGTCATCTTCATAGTCAAGGGAGCAAAGACTTTTGGAATTTTTTAAAGTCTGCAATAAAAAAAAAAGAAAAGAGAAACCATGACTATAATAACCATGACTGGAAAGGAGGAACAGAATAAATTCCTTGAATTCTTCAATGGTTTGAGTGTATGTACTCAAGAGTGCCACGTATTTAAAGTAATCCTGGAAATGAGAGGCATGAAGAAAGAGGAAGAATGGTATTTACTTACTACACAGTTCAGTTTTGCACAGATATTTTGTCTATGTTGACTCCCATTTGTGAGAAAAACAATCCCCTTTTTTATGCAGGAAGTTCCAAAAACCTACCTTTGGTCAAGGAATGAGGAAGCAGAGACACCCACCCAGCTGGCTGTATTGGGTTTCTGGCAAATCCAGAGCAGGGCATTTACAACACCAGCATTTAGGTCAGACAGCTGCACTGCAGCCTGGTCAACAATTAATTTCCCCTGCAGACAATGAACCCTCAGGCATCACCTCAGCCAGACTGCCAGGACAACTGGCACTTTTGGGTAATCTCAAACAGAAGAAACCCAAGCCTCTACTGGAAGCATCTTGCTCCAGAGTCAGCTTAGTTTGTCTTTCAGTTGGGTACTGTCTGAACAAGAGCTCAGGAGCAATTCTGTTTAAATTCAAAAGATATTAAAACCAGAGGGGCACTCACCTTTATTTACACAAAGGCAAAAGAACAGAAACACTCAGTAAATGTGCTGCCTCTGTCCTACAGATAAAGGGAAAATGCCTAAGCCAACATGGAGCTGTAAGGGATCCTTGGCTAGAATCCAGAGACAGCATTTAAGAAAAAAACCCACATATACAGAGAACAGAACTTCGATTTTAACCAGTGAGAAACTTCCAAATTGAGCCTCATGCAAGCACTCAGTGAGAGGAAGGTGAAATAGCCAGGGCTCCCGTCAGAGGAGGTGCAAGACAGAAAAATGTCATGGCTATTTTCAGTCTCTCATTGGTTAAGTGACTTCAGTCTCACACACGGCAATCATTGTATTACAAGGGGATCCACAGGGAACAAAACCAACTTTCACACCCATTTCCAGCTTCCTCCCCCAATTTGTCATTTCTTAAGTATTTTATATTTGTTTATTTGAAATGGGAACATTGCAACATTCCAATATGTTGTATTCCAGATGCTCTTCCAGAGCACAGGCTAATGGGTCCTACTTCACCAATGCACATCAGCACCCACATAAGGGGTTTACCAGGATCTTTTTTAAATAAAATTTCAAAATTTGGAAGAAATTTGAATTAGCCTTGTCTGTATACAGCTGGATGAAAGAGGAAACCTCAGTAGGGTGAGGGGATTTGCCTGATCCCTTGGGTTGATGTTACATATGGAACACCTTGCAGACAATCCCACTGCCATGCTGCGAGGTCATGCAGCTCCTTGGACACACCTACATCAAATCTACACAGAAAGCTCACTGGAGGAAAGCTCATGTAAAGGCAAAAAGCAGAGCACCCAAGGTGTGGAGCTCAGTCACAGCACAGGCAGGCTGGGCAGTGATCAGCAGCTGGGATGGGATGGGGTTCCCATCACTGGTATCCCTCCACAGGAAAGGCACTGCAACACATTTAACATATCAATGCAACACATTTCTCTACTGATCAGAGGTTTGTTTTGCTCTTCTCTTGCTCAAACAGCTTTCATATCTTACAACACACATTAGATGATTAGTTAACAAGTCATCATTTCCTGCCAGAAAGATCTATAAGGGATAAGCTAATTTGAACACACAAACAAGACCTCATTTACAAGCTGGTTTATATAATTTCAAGGCCTGCATCCAAAGATCAGCTCTCAGAAAAAAAAATACTGTTGGTCATAGGTCTGTCAGAAGGAATTCGAAGTCTTTGTTAGTCACATGCAAAATTGGATATGGGCTTTAACCATGGCTAACACCAACAAGGTAAATAACCTTGCATGATCAAAGAGATTTCTATTTTCAATTTTCACTCCCCTATGAAAACAGCTTTGGTATAATATACATTCCTGTTTTCAAAATGCTTCTGTGTAGCTCACTTACAGCTTATTCAAGTAGAAACATTTGAGAACATTTGAGTTTCTATGAGATACAAATTTCCCTCATATTTACTTAAAAGCAAAGCAGTATATTTTTAAAGTAAAAAATGCTGAAGTATATTCTAATCCTATCTCCTTGCTTGGAAAAACACAACAAGATGTGGTCTATCGCCATACAGGGGACAATATTTTCAGTTCTTTAAACTTATTGTAGGCACTGGGAAGGAAAGGGACCAAATAAAGAGAAGCTTTGATAGTTCTGCTTTCAGTCTTTTAGAAAGGAATTCCTGAGTCCCCCTTCAAAATATCTTTTATTCAATTTACTGCTAGAAATTAATCCAACCACACAGCTGTCTTTCTAGAAGGTTTGTGTACATAAATGGAAAATTGCCTGTTAGCTGTACTGTGCTGAAACCACTTGAATGGGAACTTTTAGCCCATTTCAACACAACAGCAAGTGCATTCAACTGGTTCTTTGTTCACCCACTTGTCACAACCTCACCAAACTAAAAATAGGTGGATTTATTATCTCGCAGCACAATCCCGCTCCTTTCACAAAGCAAAAGGTAGAAATTGCAATGCATTCAGGCCCTCTGAACTGCAGCTTTCCATGTTACACTGGTACAGTACCACACCTTTCAAGCACAATTGTGCTCAGTGGGGAGCCTGCGAGTACTTGCTCAATGGTCCTCATTTTATAAAAGATGCTGGACTAGCAAGACAAAAGAGTCCACAGTTGGCAATGGATAGAACTCAATCAGCTAAAAGTATTCTTTTGTGTGATGGAAAAAAGAAAAAAAAAAAGAACCTCAGAGTTTTAAAAGAAGTGAGGCGATAAAATGTCTGAATATTAAGAAAAAAACCCCAACTTTGTACCAAAAAACAATGGTGGGGAAGGAAATAAAAGAAATCTCTCTAGACCCTTGCCATACAAAGCAAACAAGAAAGGCCCAGAGCAGCTTGAAAGGAAGCTAATGTCTGTACTCTTTACTAAACCTTCAGTTCAGAAACCCGTAATACATCTTTAAAAGAAGTGAGGCGATAAAATGTCTGAATATTAAGAAAAAAACCCCAACTTTGTACCAAAAAACAATGGTGGGGAAGGAAATAAAAGAAATCTCTCTAGACCCTTGCCATACAAAGCAAACAAGAAAGGCCCAGAGCAGCTTGAAAGGAAGCTAATGTCTGTACTCTTTACTAAACCTTCAGTTCAGAAACCCGTAATACATCACTTTCCAAATATAAGAAGCAATAAAAAGGTTGGTTTTGTTTTACTAACAAAACTAGAGCATTTGCTACAGTAGTCAAGGGAAAAAAATAAGACATTTATGTGCATGAAAACCTAGTGTATAATGGGAGCAGCAGTTCTCATGCTTCTCCCCCAAGCCCCCATCACCCTCCAAGTTCACCCCTCGGCTTTGAGTGGGGGTGAGGATCCAGCTGCTCTCAAGAGGTGCAGCTGCAGCAGCTGGCACACAGTGAGGAGCAGAGGCAGCCTGAAACCACCACAAGCCCTGAGCCCATCCTACTGCTTTCTCAGCACCAGTTATCTCCACAGGATGGGCTGCTCCCTGAAGTCACAGGCTCAGGAAAAGAGGGGATCCACCAGACTAATCAGACTGGTTATCTGGCTTGCTTCCTGTCCCATCCTGAGACTTTTGCCTGTGATGGCACAAGAGATGCTGCTCTAAGATAAGACTGGCACACAGGATTTCTTGTCTGTTATGGTTTCTCTACCAGGAATATGAACCATGTGGATGGTCCTCATGATGAGGAGATGCTGGGATTTCCTAGAGTATCAGCATCTAATCCAAGAGTAAAACACTGAAGTAGCAGAGCCCAAGCATGGAGCAGCATGTGGCTTTTTTGCTCCTTCCCTGTATCTAGACAGTTGATGAAGATGAGGCAAGTTAGATGGGCTGCACTTCTGCCTTTGAGAGCTTCATGGGTCCTTACTTCACTCCTTGACTTATGTTTCCTGTAGGTTAGTGAGACTGGCTCAAAAAAATGCCTTCACTGATGGTAACTCAAAGTTAAGCTTCGGATCAGAAGCACCACAAACAGCACCATGTGTTCATGTCTCAGACACCAACCTGTTCCCAAAGAGGGCACAGCTGAGTCTCAGCAACAACAAAATCCAACCATGGCACAAATTCGTTATTTGAGGAGACTCTGTTCAGTGAAGCTAAGGGGGAGACTTAAGGAAGGACTTTATAAGAACTGACACAAAGGCCTGGTGCTGAGCAGCTCACAATCACACTGAGAAATGTCCTTGAACAAACCATCACATCCAACCACACAGATGTGAAGGGTGTAAACTCAATCTTCACTTCATGCACCTAAATACTTGCCTTAATACCTTCACCTGTGACAATTCAAGTTGGAAATATGTACAGTGTCTATTGTAAATGATTAGAAATGTCACCTGGTTGTACAGATTAAAAAATATCCTATCACAGTCCTAATCCCTGCATCTTCTACTATGCAGAAAGTAAAAAATAGTACAAAAAAATGCTGTGTTTATGTAACAAACTATTAATCTTTCTGTAGAGTAAATCTCTTGACATTTCACTCTGACTTTTCTGTCTTGCATTGCACAGAGCATTTTGTGAACACTTCAGTGTTTGCAGATAACCTTTGCTTTCAAGAAACTCGCAGCTGAGTAGAAATGCTGCTTCACTGGTACAAAGTGGTGCTGACAGGAGGAAAACAACACAGTATTCTCCACAATGTTGTGTGCTTGAGGCTTGCTAATGCACCAGAAGTTAAAACCCAAAGTTTAGTGGGAAAGAATCTCTCCTTGTTCAAACAAGAAATTAAAAGGTGTAGAAATACATTAAATTTTAGAATTCAAGTGTCTAGGAAAATACTTCAGGTGCAGAACTACTGCAGTATTTTAAGTTATGCGTTTGAAGTAAATCAAAAGAGAAGTTATTATTTTTCTTGCACCAGGTTAAAAAAGAAGTAGTGAACAAAACCATTTCTATCTATGTATTATGCGGAAACATAATCAAATCCCAAGAAAATTCCTGGCACCTTCATGGGCAAAATGAAATCTCTGATCAAACTGATTTCAGAACCAAAAATGCTGCTCTCTTTTTTTAGCTCTGCAGTTATCCCTCATTCTCCTGAAAATTTGATATGTATTTTTATATATTAAAAAGGCAATGTTTATGTCATCATCTATAGCTAGTAATCAGAAAAGAACTGGAATACTGGATATGAACGAGAAAGAGCAAACAGCCTCTAACATTCTGCCACGTAATTAGACACTGCACTATAATAACCATTCCTTCCAGCAGAGAAAGAATTACTGCTGCAATTCTTGTAGTCAAATAAGGTAAAACTCTATTTGCAATGCCAAAGACCCAGTTAAAAGTCAATACAAGCCGACACACAGGCATACAACTGCAACTTGAAATGACAATTGCTCAGTGCTTTGTCTCTGCTGTATCTTCAAAGATTATTTCAATTTTTTACATGTAGGTGCCCAGAAAGGGAAGGAAACTGCCATCAACTCATTTCACATCAGATGCTCAACAGCATCATGATGTAACAGGCTTTCATCTCCCGCTAGCCAGACTGTTCTAGATTTAAGTGTGCAGTTTTCTGGTGTAGTCTACCATGAAAGCTGATCTATTTATTGGCCTAGATATTTATGTTTATATTCTAAATTGTGCCACAGTATCCTTATAAGTTTTGTTTATAAGCTACGAGAACCTGTGATTTAATCTGGCTTTTTATTTAGTGTTTTTAGTTGAAAAAAATAATGACTTAAAGAATATTTAAGTGAAATGCTGAATTTATCTAATTATACTCAGATATGCCAGAATACAAGGCTGCTTATTGTGTGAAGTAACTGAGAGAAACCCCTGGAACAGTTAAAGTCTCCAAGTGAGAAAAATAAAATGCACAAAGACTGGGGGACAGAAGGG
Source organism: Orthonyx spaldingii (assembly GCA_013397795.1). Lineage (NCBI taxonomy): Eukaryota > Metazoa > Chordata > Aves > Passeriformes > Orthonychidae > Orthonyx > Orthonyx spaldingii. Next base: position 612,611 of record VZTJ01004884.1, read on the forward strand.
GAAATCTGAGTTCAGTTCCCTGACTGAGCACCCATGCATCCACACAGGGTCCCCAGCACCGGTGAGGGGATTTCAGAACTCAGGGACTGCAGCCTTGGGAGCTGTAAAGCAGCCTGCTCACCTAGCTAGGAAACTTGTAGCACCCAATTAACATCACTGCTATTACACCACAATCCAAACAGCCAAGCTGGGGGCATGGCTGATCCCAAACACATCAGGGATTACAAATACCGTGGACTGAGTTCAGCCCAAAAGCCTGCTTCCCCTTGCCCCAAACTCAGACAAAAAAAATTATTCATCATGGGCACTGCACATTTGATATTAAATTTCACGCTCCAACTAAATAACCCCTCAAACAAAGTATCTTTTCCTTTTAGTGATTTGCAAAGATGATCTGAACAACTGAGAGCATTCGCAGCCCCCCTGAGAGCTATCAGCTCACCCCTCATGTGCTTACAGAGTACATGCGCTCACTGAAGTTCCAACATTAAGTAACATAATAAACTAAGGAATTTAAGCAGATTAAAGAAAAGTTTGTCAGTCTAAAAGTGTTTAAACTGAATTTAAGAAGCCAAACCACTACTGTCATTTTGTAGCTATTTCTTTAAAAATTAAATTTTGGTAGGGCAATTTAGTGCAGGAAACTCGGTGCTGGGATTTAGTAACATCTACAAGTTCAGAACCATTCATCTCAGGGGTTAACTTTTGTTTGCTTTTAAAGACAAATTGAAAGCTAAACGAGTTAATGCAGTACTTAATGTAATACAGTCAAGAATATGATTCAACACTAGTGCTAACATCAAGAGGGTGAACATATATAGCAATTTTCCCCTTTTATAAAGCCCAGACCAACATTAAACTGCATTTTTAAAAGTTTACGGTATGGAATTTTAATCAAGATGTTAGCCCCTTAGATTTTCTAATTCAGTGGATTTGTGAACTGCAACCTTTTACCTTCCCTGTCTGAGTAAATATAAATCATGCCAGCTTTTATTGTAAGAATGTGGAATTACACTCTACAAACATCAGGCCTACCTATTTCACCTGCATGTAATTAAGCAGAAAGTTTCAGCTATTCTTAGGAGCAGTCCAGCAAGCACCAATACCTCCAGATGCTCTGAATTATGCCATTAGCTACAACAGAGGGGGCTCACACAGTGGATTTAACTCTTCTGAACTGGCTGATAATCAATACAGTGTCAAAGTGGAACACAGTGACACTGCTTTGTTCAGCTGCACAACACAGCACAAGGCTTGGGCCAGGGAGAAGGGAGTTTAAGCCAAACAGGACAATTATCAGATACAGCAGCAGTGTTCATCTGAAATGCACCCATGCATTAAAACAGAAGTTTCTTCAAAGGCAAAGATGCACCACGAAAAAAGAAAAGATTCAAAAGGGTGCTGAAAGAACAGGGAGAGGGCCTGGATGATGGGCTCTTGCTCTGGTCTTGCTTCAGCAACTGCTGCAGTCAGGGGTCTCTGCAGTACCACAGATTTTTCTGCCTTAAGGTAAACCACTGCACATCTTCATCCAGATTATTTTCATACTTGCTGCTTGACCCTAAGCACATCCCTATTATGGACAGTGAATTTATTTACCTCATGGATAGACTGAAGAGCTGGGCAATGTAGAATTGGGCCTCTACTGTGCCTGAACTGCATAAGCTCGAAAGGCTTCAGTGTGGCAAATCCAATCAGCCAACAGCACTAATGAGCAATGGTGTGATGAACAAACAGCTGCACCACTTGTGTGCATACAGGGATGATAAACACATCTGGTTTTGTAGTAGAAGGACACAGAGGGAAACAATGTAAGCACATGCTGTCTCCCAGCAGAAGTGATTCATGCTTTGCCAGAGCCATTCCCTCTTTTCCTATTGAAGAACTATTACCTTTCCTTTCAGAAAGAAACACAGGCTGGGGAAGCAAGAAACATCTTAAACTGCATATTACCATCTTCATTAGTAATATGACACAATTTTACGAAGACTTAATTTAAATCATATCTAATTATTACAGATGAAAGACGCATCTAATTTTCTGCATTTCAGACTGGGAAATAAGAAGGCACGCACACATCATTAACATGAGCTACACACATCCCTGAACAGAAACACAGGCACAAAAGGAACAGCACAAGAAAACTGCTTAACAAGACTATGATTGCTTGCAGTACCATCTCTCAGTGTTCAGCATTCAGGATCCAAAAACAAAGACCACCCTGGGTAGTCAAAGCCTTCTGATGTATTATTCCTCTGACAGAGGAATTAACAGACTACAGTCAGCTCTGAAACAACATAAACAAAAAAGTTACCTCCAGCCCCAGGAGTTTTAGTAAATTTCTCAGTTTCTAACTTGATACATTTAGACAAGTAGAAAAAAGCTGTAGCTGTGCTTCCATAGAACTCCAAATAATCAGTGACATTGCAAAGTTTGCTTTGTCATGCCAAACTCTGCTCTCAAGTAACAAGTTTTAAGTTGACTGATTATGCACCGCAGTAACACAGGACAGGATTTGACCCTTGTGGCTTCAAAACATGACCATATTGGCTTCATTTCCTGCCATTTATGTGTCATCTATTTTTATAGAGAAGTTCTATTCCTGAGCAGTTTAGCCAAGGTCTTATTCCTTCATGACTTTGCTATGAGCTGCAAACAATTACTTTAACAACTGAATCACATGTGCACCAATTGCTGCAGCGTACATCCATGTACCAACTTCTCTCAAGCTTTCTGCATGTTCTCTTTTT
>VZTJ01004884.1:615422-630300 GCA_013397795.1 Orthonyx spaldingii
TAAATCCTCAGGTCCAATATTAAGTTGATATGATGGGTCAAACTTAGGAGAAATTAGAGAAGTAAACTCAAAATGCTGATTCCAATGCTGCCCTCATTAGTTACTGACAGATGTCAGACTCACCTATATTATTGGTTATGCTGGAACTCCATCATAACTAGCATTTTAAGGGATTCTATAATTGGGCCATAAAGTTCACTTCTGCCAGGGAAGGGGGATGGGGAAAAAAAAAAAGGGAAAACTACCCCACTGGCTTGGGAACAGCTCTCCCTTCTTCAGACCAATTTTCCACTACCAAAATACTTGTCCAAAACAAAGCCTTAAGATCTTGCTCTGCAAGTGCACAGAGGCACACATGGGCACAGACAAAGCACAAGTGCTGCTATGAATCTTTTGCTCAGCTCAATGCAAAGCCCACAATTTAACAGTAAATTCTTCCAGGAGCATTAATTCAAACTGTAGGTGGACCTTTACCACTAATTATTTCCAGGGACAAGTTAAGTTGAAGACAATGCATTTGTTTAAAAAGAACAGAATTAGTACCAGATATTGAAGGTGAATGGGTGCATGGACTGCATTTTTCTAGCTTGGTATCTGATTTTGGACTATTCGAATATTTTTGAAATCATGTGGTTCAGGAAGTGTTCCTGACATTAAGTGACAAGACTGCTATATATTTTTAATACTAAGTCAATTTGTATTAAAACTTCTCTTTGATAAATACAGTTTGGACAAGCTTGTTTATTGGTTCAAATATCAAAGCTGACAACATGTCAGCAGTTAGTGTTCAGTATGTTTTTTTTAAAAGTCAGTAAACGATATATGTGCTCCTTTAGCCATCAGTGCAATACACGTTTCAAAATACATCATACCAAGTCAGAGGAGAAGCAAAGTATACACAACTTGTATAAGGCAGAGTCAACACAAATTCCTAAAACATTGAGGTAACACTAAAACTGAGCTCAACCTCTCACTGCATGGCCTCAGTTTTCCTCTGTTTTGTAGTAAACCCAGAGTTTGCAAGAAAAAGTTGCAACATTCAAAAAACTGTGCATTCAATTATTACACGTGCTTTGTTTTGAAGATGAGAACTTGTTTATGCTACCCCAGCTTGCAAACTTCCCAGCATATACCATAAAGGTCTTTTGAGTTTTAGTCACATGGTTGCTACTACAATGAAAACTGGAATCAGGAAACTTATCAGGAGTCTCATTTATTTAAAATTCCTTTTCTGCTAATACTTAAGTTTTATTGCAAAGCATGTGTCATCAGCATAAAAATAAATCAGTATTTGCAAATATAGGAACAGATGAGCTATTTGATTATCTGCAGCTCACCTTAACACTAAACCATCACCTCCCAGACCACTTATGCAGAAAACATCTCCTTATTAACTATATTCCATTAAAAGTTGCATCTAACAGCAACTTAAGAACAGAACTCTTCAATTTGTATGTACTTGAAAAAGCACGTAAACAAGTCAATATTTCCCATCCTAATGGAAGAACTGACACCACTGAGTGATGCAGAGAAATTCCAATCAGTTCATTTTCACAGGCTTGAGATATCTGTTCTGCTTTTATCACACCTATGCACCAGTGCATACACGCAGCAGGAACTGACCTCTGCAATGCAAGACCACCAAAGACAAAGTGACAGTTAAACTTAAGACGTTTCCAAGTAATTTTAACAAACATCTCTGCAGAGAAAAGCCTCAGGTGAATCAACTTGGTTTAAGATCTCTCTTAGATGATGATGCATCAAGTCAGAAAGTGACTGTCAAAAAGCAATAGAACTTTCACAACAGATAACAGAGTATGGAAGAACAAAGTCTAGTTTCAGAGTTAAGTCCTTGCATTCAGGTACCATAAAAATGTACTAATCTATTAATCAGATTAACAAATTATTTTTATATTATTACAAAAATACTGAATTATTTAAAGAACCCTCTCCCCAAACGACCCTGAGTTAAATTCAAAGATGTACAACTTCTTTTTCTAATAAATTTTAGAAGATTACACTGGGATTTCTTTTTTTTTTTGCCAAAAAATCTGGAAAAAGCTCCCATATCAATGATGAAACACTACTCAACACTTCTGCTAGCCATCATCTCTTGCAATTTAGAGCAAGGGAAAAAAAATAACTTAATCCCCTGCCACCTGCCAAAACCCAGATGGTAAAACCTGAGAGAAGTGCTCTTACCTCTCTTTAAACCCTCTGGTGCAGCTTAGGCACATTAACTATAAGTACCCTATATTTAACACTGAACCATAGCTCTTAACTCAGCATTGCATTGTTTTCCAAATAACATCACCAATAATTTCAGCATAATCCAATTTTCTGATGGGATAAGTAATAATTAAAAAAGAAATATCCACAGCTGGCTGAAACCTGGCATGTGAGTCAATAGATGGCCCCTTTCTTTTCTCATAATGTCAAATGCAGCTGGTCTGGTACTCATTAGCTCTTTCAGCAATGAATACTTATTGTACATACAGGAACTTGCCAGAAAGGAAAAGCAGCTCTGCAGCAGATATTAAGCTGCCTCCTCTTCTTCTCAGCATGTTGCTCACAGAAAAATACCATAAACATACCTGCAAAGCTGACTGCAAGTATGGCAGAGCAACACAGTGCTGTGCAGCTCTGGGTATCTGCAAGACATTTGTTACAGAATCCATTCACAAAAGAGGGGGAAAACCTCCATCCTTAATGAGATTTCCTTTTCTTCACTCTCCTCAGGGCTTATACTCCCTCACTGTCAGAGCACAGGGAACCTCCAGCACAAGGGCTCACTTCATTAAATGCCATTTCGGGCCTAATTTCACATTGTGACCCACTCTGCCGAGGCAAAGAAAGCAAAACGCCAGATGCTCTCTGTGCCTGCTACCTCAGCAGCGTTTCATTCACTGCTCCAAAAAACTTCCAGGCATCCATTCAAAACCAAGTACCCCCAGCCTGGTCTGTCCTGTCACAGGACAAAGTGCTGGCTTGTCTTCAGCTCACTTTTGATGCTTGCCTATCATCTCCCAGTCCAGCCTACTCCTATCTCCTTTCCTTCTTCCCAAGCCTGCTGGAATTTGAACTTTAAATGGACGCCCTCCATGGCAACAATAGATAAAAAAGGAGCCTTTGATTGTTCATGCGTTGCAGAAAAGAAAGGAGGAGATTCATCCTGGCTGCGACCTAGCAGGAACTCATCAAGCACGGCTCCCCTTCCATTGCAATGGGATGCCTCAGCCTGGAGCTACTCATTCAAGCTCCCTGCATCTATGTTTCCATTCAAAGAGGATGAATTCTTCAGGTTTCCCCTGTTAAGGAATTAAATGTTGATCCTGTGAATGAAGGGCAACACCAAGCTTGGAAAGCTGCCAAAAGGTTCTGTAACACTCAGCAGTTTGGAGTTAATTCAATACTTATTGATACATAGCAGGATTTATAGCTGCATTATTTATAAGGGTGGGGAGGAATCACAGAGCCATATTTAGACCTTGGTTATAAACTATTTTTAGCACCATCTGTTTTGCTAGTTTGTTCCCTTGCTTAGGCAGGAGCATACTTGTATCCAGCTCCCTCTTCCTTGCCCATTTAAAAGAATCCACCGAATCTAAACCGAAGCACAAGTTAGGATCATTCGGAGTATTTATTGTGCAGCAATCCTAATCATGTTCTGGAAATCAAACCTGCTGACTAAGGACAGTCTTGGGCTAATGTAACACTATATGCTGTCTTGACAGAACTGAGCAGATTTTTTTAATGTAAGGGGCAATGTGTTTCATACAAAGGAGGTTACTATCTGGAAAGAAACAACTGATCATTAACTGCATTAAGCCATCCGAAAAGTGGTTCACAAATCCTGGCAGTGCTTTTCTGGGCCATTTCTGGGCCACAGTTGCCAAGTTTCACCCTCATTAAACCCATAGATTTCTTTTTTTTGTCACAAGTACATTCTGCCAGGCCAGGCTGCTGTTAAAGGGGGAGACACAAACCATAAGCAGCTGCTGCAAGCACCTTGTGTCAGAGATGATGAGTTTCAAGTTGCAGCTGTTAACCACTCAAAAGTTCCCCCAAACCTCAAATTACATCTTCCAAGTTTACACTGATACTCTGCTTTTAGCATGTGACAACACTGGTGGCCTCCGCAGCATGACAAGGGACAGAGTGAAGGGATTGCTGGTTCCTTGAAATCTCAGAGAAGCAAAGTTTGGGTACTTCATGCTAATGAAGTTCTCAGAAATGCACTTGATACCAGCAAAATATTCATCTTACCCTTTCAGTTCACAAAAGTTTCATTTTTAACCAAACAGCAGCACAAATATGCAAAAGTTTCGCTGTTAGCTGTGTCAGATTAAGAAATTTTACTGCAGAGCAAGGCAGAAAACCCATGTAAAATACGAGCTCATGGAGTTCTTAGTCGTTGCAAAGGGCAGCAGCAATAAAGGTTGCAGGCTGGCTTCCTAGGCCTTGCAGCACAAGTCAAGCATTCCTGGGAAGCAGACCGCGTGCAGCAGAAAACCAAAATAATTTCCAGCATGTAGTACATAGGTCAAAATTAAATTCTACAAATGCACAACAGAAACACAGCCACTACAATGGGTTCCAACAAAGTCTTGAGGGCTTTGAAACTTTCAAGCAATCAATATAACATTTCACTTGGCACTGGCATTATGCAACAATAATTTCAGTGTGAAGGAAATATAGCAGTGCTGCCCATCCAGCAGCCCTTGGGATGTTTCCTTCCACTTCACTGCTTTTTTTTTTTTTTTTTTTTCTCAGTGGAGGAAACAGGGCACAGCACTTCTAACAGCAAGTACAGCAAACTGCCAGGTACATGGAAAGGCTCCTTGGCAGCACAATACATGGCCAGGCCATTGCCAGGATGGTGAAGTCTGCTCCTGGTGAGAAGCATCTCCACACGCTCCAGCAGCAACCACTGTGTCCCATCTGCCAAAGCTCCCAACTGATGTGACAAGTGGTCTGTCCCTCTCCAGGGAAAAAAGCTCCAAATAAATCTGTGCTGCTTGGAGAGGACACCTCTCAAAGGACAGCCTGCCTCGACTGGGAGAGCTCAGTAAAAGCTGTTCAAAGGACAGAATCAGTCTGCAGTACTTCGAGTGGCCACACAAAGCACATGGACATAAGCCAGCACATACAGTAACTGTCGCAATAAATTTAAGATTTATTGCCAAGTATGTTTAAGAGTAAAAACTAAGATTACAACTTGTAGTTCAATTCCCTAAGGCTGTTGCATAACCTGCAAATATATTACAACATGAGAGCAAACTAATACTGGTGATTAACCAGGAATAAGATGGGAGGATCTGGAAATCTTCAAAACTGCAGCTTGTTGCAAGCCTCGTAGCAAAGCATCCAACTTTCATGGGGGCAAGGATGCTCTCTTGCTGGCACATAAACATACACTTTTGTGAAGACTTAGATGGTACAACCTATCTGATTCCTTTTACAAAGCTGATACTTTATTAGCCAGTACACATACATATTTAGTGTGATTCTGCACTCAGACAGGACTCTAGGGACAGATGAATCACAGTCTCAGAAAGCAACTGGAGAAGATGATGGCAAAAGATCCAGGATCAGGCTCGCTAGGATCTGCCCATGCACCCTTCCCTTACACTCCAGATGGCCGTGGAAAGACAACAGTTATCTGTCCTTAAAAATCAGTGTTCACAAAGAAAGGACTTCATGATTAACTCCCAAGTCTGTACCCATTTGAGGGGTGGCTGAGTGCCAGTGAAAGGAACTGTGGCAAGTCAGAAGAGTCTCTACAAACTCCATTTATATCCTAATCCATTCAGACATCTCTCCCCTCCACCCCAATGGCTGTAAGGGATCTGAGCAATTGTGATTCACAACTCCAACACTGAAACTCTCTCTCAGTCAATATTCTCACATAGCAAGCCCATGTTAAACTGATCTACAAAAGGTTCTAACTGCATCAAATTATATATTGGCAAAAACCAGGAACCATTAGGAGATTTGTATTTTACCCCACTGAAGTAGCTAATAATCTGTAAGTGAAACCTGAGCTTATCAACCATGAACCTCCAATTTTAAAAATAATGCTCCACAAGCAATTAAGTAGTTCTAACAAAATGTGACCTTTTTTTAAGTAATAAAATAAATGTATTTTTTAAACCTCCAGAAGTTTGTTACCACTGCTTAGCATTTTGAACAGTATTACTTCAGTCCTCATGATGATCATTATTCAGCAACATGCTTCCATGTCAAGGCCTCCAATGGTAGAACACAGTGAAATAGGTACAGAACAGCCTTTTCATGTATAAATTTATAATTAAGCTCTGTGTGTGCTCTTTAAGCAGCCACAAACAAATCCTTGTCTCCTGACACCAGTTAGAACAAACATATCAACACTAGCCTACAAGGTCACTAACACTAACTTATTCAGTGTCAACTCCTCCTGATTTGGAGTGGTATCACCCTTGTTCCTAGTAGAAACATTTTATCATGACACATACACAAAATTCCTTGATCATTTCCAAGAGTTCACCATTTTCTACCATTGCTTTATTTACAGAAGCACAGGCTTATGTTCACTACAAATGTCTGGAGGCCATCTGAGTGAGTTTGTATTATACTTTACTCAAGCTCAAGTGGGAATCAAACTCTTCAGTTGTTAAGACTTCAGAAGTGGATACATACTTCAGGTATTGCAAGTATGCATTACAAAGGATTCCTCCTACCCCCATCAAACAGAGAATAACATATTTACCAGATTAACCATACCCTAAAGGTTCATCTAATTGTTTTTCAATCAGACTATTACTACAAGATGCAACAAAAACACTACACTTGACATGCAGGCTCCCCATTGACTTGAGGACCCATTTCTCTTAAAACGGAATTCTTTCTGCTACCCACTCTTCCAGCAAGAGGACACCTCCTGCAGAGCTCAACCACCACAAACAGAGGGAAGATAAGCTGAATTTAAACCAGGGTTTTTCCCAAGGGATATGGAAACAACCTGACAGTCTGGATCTCGATGAAGAATTTATTAGTGCCTCAAAAGATGGGGATCAGTTAAGTTCCTTCCAGTATACTGAAGCCATTCAAGATTATTAATTACAACTTGACTACTCAGGGTCTGTGCTTTCTGCTATGTTAAAGGACCTTAGCTCAGTAACAGAAAGGACAGAAAATTCTTATTCTTTTTATGGTTATTTGAACCCTCCAGGAGGTGTCCTCTCCCTACGAGAGGGGAGAGCAGAAAGAGTTCAGTTCTTTTAGAATATGAATACCAGAAACTACCATTTTTCAACACGGAGCATATGCATTCTTCAGTTCTAAATCTGAGGTGAGTCTGGAAGTTAAACACTTCACTGCAAAGTTAAGTATTTCTGTTCATATTAAATCCCATTATTACATTCCTACTCACCTGAAAAAGTACTTCTATTTAACAAGCTTAAGGGCCATTTACCAACCCAAGTGCACCCTTGCATGCCCTGAAAACACAGCTCACTGTGCCAACTATGTGAGCTCAGCAAAATTGAAAAAAGCAAATTTATTGCTCTGGGACATGCAATTTTAACAAGCCTTGGAAATTCAACTTTAAATAATTTTTTGTTCTATAGTAACACAAGCTCAAGTTACAAGAGTTACACAACCAAAATAATATTAAATGCTTAACACAATGGCCCGTGCATTGAGCACTTCAGGACTGTACAATCACTCTGAAACTCTGAAGTCTATATTCTGATTCAGGAAAGTACCCTTAAAACAAGTATGATGAATAACATTCTCAAAAACCCAAACCTGCTAGTCAAGCTATTATACAAAAGTAAACTCTAATTAAATGCTGAAAGGAGAGAAGGGGGAAAAAAAACCCCCACACTAAGTTTATATTTGAGGGGTCTGGAGCACATCAGGAGTCTCAGCCTCTGGATCAATTTTGGTTTTGTGCACTAATGAAGAATTTCAGGGAGGCTCTATGTTGACTGTGCTTCAAGCACATCTGATTTCTGCCACTGTGAGTACACACTGCAGCAGCTACAAGTAACCTTGAAGCTCTACAAAATAGGACATGACAGTTAAGCCACAAGCACCTGTCACATGTGTTTTAAGATCTTATTTAAGATCTTTCATACTATTTGTACATTGTAACACTACTTCATATCACTTACTTTAACCTACCAGTTCAGACCTAAACACCCTTATAACATACATCTTTTAAAAGGGACAATGTTTTAACACACTAGCTGAAAAGGGGTTATCCAGCATCAGCTGAAATTCAGAAAATTTGCAGTCCTGCTAAGCAATTTACACTGCAGTGTTCTTATTCCAATACTGCAAAGCCCACAAAGTTCTCCTACTCTTTACTGTTAATGTGAATTAGCCTAGAAGACAAGCAAAGCACACACTGATCAACGTAAAACAGAACTGAAAACTGAGAGAGTTAAAATATAACTAGACAAAGGAAAAAAGTCTCATACAGTATCAAAAGCCACACCTGAAGAACAGTAGGAATATGCAAAACCCTTTCCCAGAAGGACAGTACTTCTGCAGGGCTTAAATTGCTCAACCTCTGGACTTAAAGGCTCTTTTAAACTCTGCATTTGTAAAACCTTTAGTGGCCCAAGCAATCATACACGGGATTTTTCAGTTGTGACAAATTAGTCTATCTCTTGTATGAGAAAAGTGACCACATAGGTTATGTGCCTTTTAGTTTTACTGCTCAGGCTTGGTTGAGGAAAGGTAGTTTTCTTCAGCAGGAAACTAGAAATGTCAGTAAGTGTGGTATTGCAGCCTCCTGCTACGTGCATCCTTCCTGGGTAAGGGCAGGGTGGAAGGACGAGACACTCTTGACCTGCAGCAGTGACCCCAGAAGGGACACACCAGCCAGGCCTTGGTCCCAGTGCAGACCTAAACACCTACCCAAGAGTGAGATGTACCACTTCTCCTTCCACTGACAGGCACAGGATGTTGTTCTCCTATTGCACTAGAACATCATGTCCTTTTGAAAATGAAATAGTTACATACAAAAAAATCTGCAAGTAGAATTTCAACACTTTGACTATTTGCAGTACCCTAGTGTGCAAGGTATCATTGCAGTCTGCCTTGATCAGAAATAGCAATGTTAAAAATTCTCAGCAGGCCTCCAAAATATAACTCAATATTTTATTCCACTGAAACACATCATGAAAACACTTTTGTGCTGGAGGTATTTCATGTTCAAAACACTCTAATGACTGAGCAAGAGGTCTCATTTTTGCAACCCACAAAATACCAAGACATGCCCCTTCTTTTTTAGAGGAAAACAGAAATTATTAAGTGTTTGCACTTATAAAGAAAGAACTGGGAAGAGGCACTACAGTAACAGAAGAGTGTCTGCATTCAGCTATTCTACAATAGTCATTGTCCTTCAAAACCCTGACCCTTCTCACTTGATCACTGTGCTACATAGAGGTGCCTCAACTCACTCATACATGGGGTCTTGCTACAACTTGTCCACTCAAAATAACAAATTATCAAACTGGTGGTATGATTAGGAAAAAAATTTCAAAGTCTCGGCTTTCTTTGGTTATACTGCAAAATAACTCACATGAAAAAAATGTTAGTGCTGTTTTCAAATTAAAACCAGAAGGTGTTTCCCTACTACAGGAGAAACATGTTTGACAGACTCAAGATAACCCTTGTCAAATCATCCTGTATGCTTGGCATTAATTAAGCACAGTTCAATTAAACACAAGTACAGTTCAGATGAGTTCACTGCATGCATTTCATGCAGCTGGAAGCAATAGTTCTAGGTCAGAAAAAGACAAATTTGTTCAAACATCTGCAAAAAAGTTCAATGAGTTGATCCTCTCTCCTTTCCCAGTTTCCAAAGTACTCTACATTTTTGCTTCCCCTATCATCCTTCTTTATAATGCTCAGAAGAAAGAATTTTTTGATAAAAAAAACTGCCAAGATGAGCTCGAAAATGTTTCAGTTACACCTGACAAAGCAGTTGTTGAAATTGTTTTAGTTTACATCAGTTCATCAGTTTCTGTATCTGAGTACTTAGTCATTTGGTTGAAGTTTACAAGGTTGCCACGTTAATAATGCAGTTATCAGCACACCCTTGGCTGCTCAGCAGTACTAGGAGCAAGCAGAAACAGTTGCATTAAGAACTGAGGAGGCATTTGCTATTTTCTCAAAAGCATAGGGAGACAGTTAAAATGGAAGTGCTGTTAAGCAAACATCCGGATCGATGGAACAGTCATTTCACAGAGCACTGAATGAACCAAGTTATTTTTTAACTACTGCAAGTTCAAGATTCTTAAAAAAGGCTGTTGGGCGGATGAAGTGTGTCACACCAGTATTGCAACAAGAACAACTAATGGAAAACTACCCAGGCTGATGTTTCACACAGCCTGCTGCAGCTCAGACTTCAAAAGGCTTGGGCTAAAACAAGCTCTTCACATTTCTGCCATTTTAAAGTCAGAGTATCAGTTTAGCCACTACAGGTTTATCAAAACCACAGTCAGCAAGACAGATCTTTTGACAAAGCAAAATTAAGCTTAACACAAAGGGACCTACCGACTACTTATCCTGTTGAGGACTTGCACTAGAAATTTTATTTAATCCCTAATTACCTTCTACTGCACTTCAGAGCTAAGAAGCCCTGTTCAGGAGCTGCATTTCGTTCTCTATCACTTCATTATTACAACAGGCCTAATCTCCAAGGTATCACCTTATTTCCCAGCTAATGCAAATATTTACTTGAACTATTTAATTGCATTTTTAAACCAGACAGGTGATGCCTGATCAAAGTATTTTCCTGAAAGTCAGATACACAACACAGCAGATGTGTTCACGTGGCAAAGCAACCTCGAAATCTGTGCTGGGATCTCCAACACCAGGAACAGTGCAGAGAAATTATAAAACCATGACAACAGCAAATCATCTAGAAAAAAAGGCTGCAACACCTCCTGATAGCAAAACAACACGAGTCCTAACTTCATCCTGTGTTGCCCAAACACAAGCAGTGTTTTTTACTCTAAACTGACACTTTCAATCTTGATCTCAAGAGCAAATTTGAAACCAGCTCCTCCTGCTACACATAAATAATTTGTATAAATAAAAATTAATCAGTTTAGAGAATTATTCAAAAACTAAGAAAACCAAAGACTCCAGGACCTAAACAAAAGCATATTAAAATAATTCATTGTTTCATCTCTGCTTGAACAGGAAGCTGGACAACTCCAAACATCTGGATATGAAGAAACTAGCAAAATTTGAAAGAAATTTAGTCTCACTCCTGATTTTCTTAAAATAGACTTACCTGAAAGTAACCATACTAACTTCTGTCAAATAACTTTTTTAATTTAACAAAAATTCTTTCGTCTTTCGCCTCAAAATGCACAGTAAAAACCTCATTCATCTGACCACCTGAATTCTGGTAAATCCCCACATAGATTCCAGAAACACTCAAAATCCACACCATAGGACTGCCCACCAGCACTGAGTGACCTTCCTGCTGACTCTCTCCCTTCAACCATACCAAAAAAGTTCCCAGATTTTAGAGGCTTCTTGTCTATTCCTGGGTAATTCTTCTAAACCAGAGAAGATTCCTCTTGCTTTTTAGCAAACTTAAACCATTCTTATTTCAAATGGAAATTCTCCCCTACGCATACAAATCCTCACACTTGTAATTTTTGCAACAGAAGTTCATTTCACATCAGGATTGCAGCTGCATTTGTTGTAAGCCAATTTTCTTCCTTCACCCAAAATTCTCAGCAGTCATTACATTCAAGTGGTCTTACAAAAACAAGTTTGAAGCAAGTTGTTTTCTCTAATGTTTATACACCATGCTGAATTAAAGCCTTTCTGAACATCAAAAACCCCACAGAAGATGAGTTTTCTCCACTAATCCAGTTTAAACCTAGTACTTTCTTATCTTCTTCTTGTGTGTACTGATCTCACAGGAAGTTTCGTGGGTGGAGACTTGAGAAAGTTTTCAAAAGCCTCTGAACTGTATCTGAATTACTAGTCTGGTTTTATTGCACATGCCCACTTTCTACCATCCAAACAGACCTAAATCAGAACATAGTTCCAGAGAAAAACCTCTGCCCTGACCCATCTTCATCCCCTTAGAGCTGAGGAGATCCCACACCCCACTCGGCACAGCAATTAATGTCATATTCTGCTTGCCCTTATTGACAGTCAAAGCAGGTTAAAAGGCTTTTCCATACACTTATGGAAAGACAGGCAAGGGAGCTGAGTGACCAGACTTGAGTCCAAGGGAGCCCAGAACAGCAGTGTGACACAACCAGTCTTGGAAGTTACGCCTTATCCCAAAAGGAAAAGGGTGAGTTATTCAAAACCATGCTATGACACAGCACTTGGAATAAAAAGTCAAGTTACAGTCTACACTAAAGGCCCTGCTAGCAACAAACTTGCACTGCCTACAAAAAAAAAAATAAACTCAGCACTGAACCTCAACTGCTTACTCCATGAAAGTACGTAGAAGGACAAGCCCAGAAGAGAGTAATTCTTTCATCTTCATCATAATCAGGCAGTTTTCCAAGAACTGTATCTCTTTTAGTTTCATGTTTATCTCAAGTGTGGCACACAAACCTGCTCCCAACTCTAATGCTGTATCTACCTCCAAGACCAGCTAAACCATCATTTATGAGTTCTGCAAGACACAGTGCAGCAATACTGAGACCCTCATACAGAATAGAAACCTAAGCAACACACAAAACAACTGCTCAAAGATGGAGATGGCAATACATCTTTGTGACAATGCATCCAAACACAGCTTAAAAATGGGGAAAATATGCCCAAAGGAGTACATTATATTAACATATTTCATGAGTTAAAGCTGAGTGACATCAGCCACATAAGGGAAGGTTGGAATATTCATGAACTTGACTGAAATGATATCATGGGCACATTTATAGAAAAGCACAAGGTCACACTATCAAACTGCATCATGAGGAATTAATCAGCTGGAAGGGTCAGAGCAGGACAAGAAAAACAAGTAACTGCAGTCACCAACACAAAGCAGCCGTAAAAGGAGAAAAAGCAAACAGAAAAAAATAGTAATCAGAGGTAGGGAAGGTTCACAGTCTGCTTCAGCAGAGCCCGGTTTACTTAGCATGGAGAAAGGGACAATCGGCAATGCAAAGCTAACTCAGAAGACACAGCAGAAGGATCCCCTGAAAGAGCTGAAGAACCAGCTCCAGGGAACACACACTTGATAAGGATGTGATATGATCAGCCATGAGTAAGGTTAAGAAATCACTCACAACCTTTTTCTTCATGGCAGTTTTCCAACATAAACCAGCCATGTTGGGAATGAACAATGAAATCCAGTTCTAATCAAAAGCCATGTTAGATGGTGCTCACATTCTAATCCTAAAAACAAAACAAACCACGAGAACTTCTGCTATATTCACTTGCTTTTTACAGTATGTTGAAGCCCAGCAAGCTGTGTCATCTCTTTCAACAAAAAACTTCAGCTTAGTTATAGATCTGACAGTTAGTACTTCTTGGAAATTGATGCTTTTACAGTATGTAACCTAACCAAGAAGGTTAAGGAAGAGAAACTAGCAGGGTGGGGAGAGTTACACAAGAACAAACTTATCATAAATCTCAGGACATATTTAAATAGATCATACAAAAACATTTTGACCACAAGTTGGGCAGTGAAGGGTGAAAGTGGCCTTACTCTGTGTACACAAAACCTTTTCAGATGGAGAGAAAAAAAATCAAAGTTGGTATGAGTCACATTAAAGAATTAAATATGACTGTTCTGGAATTGACATGTAGAAGGAGAAGGAGCTTTAAAGCAGAGGGAGTTAACAGCAGCACTCACAGTTCACTAACAGTTCCACTGAGGTTTGTTCTTACAGATTAGAGGTTATTACAAATACAACTGTTCGCTAAAAATGCATTTCAACATCCTGCCCCTCCTTCATTTCCTCTCTGTAATCCTTTGGTTTACAGTTTCCAAACATGAACTTCAAGGATCAAGCTATTTCTGCTGTAACCCAAAGGTAAAACCACTGACACACATTACAAACCATATTATCATTACAAAACTGGACTTGACCCTCAGTCTGAATGAATGTAGATCAAATGATCCCCCATGGAAGGCACGATGAAGTCTGTTTCACAGCAAGGGAAAGACTTCACCACAACAGAAGAAAACAAACCACCCCAGTATGACAGCAGCTAAAGCAGCCAAGCACTACTGTTTGCAACATCTCTTGAAAGATATCAAAGCAAAAAAAGGTTGCCTTGCTTTGTTTGTAGATAAACAGAGGAGAAACTCAAAGTGTCCCAAACCCGTCACTTGTTATACTCTGCAGACAACACGCTGCAGCTCTAGTTTGAATCTCCTTCCTATTTAGGTCACAGTTCCTGCTACTCCCAAAAGTTACTGCAGGACAGAGAAACACCTCATATTGCCACTATTACTTGCAGTGAACATGAGAATATATTGATTTTTGCTTTGTGTAACTGGCAGTTGGTTTCATCACTACTCGGGAGAACAAGAATCTTAACTGAAGTTATTTCACAGGTGCATGAGAAACTCCCAAAGTAGAAGATCCAGCATGTATCAGTAGACACACACCTGAAGAAAAAAGTAGCATTTATGCTTAAACAGACATTTGAAACCAAAGGCCATCTCAAGAACATCAGCTTTACAAGTAGTGCTGCTCAGGGAATTAATAATTGGAAGAGACAGGCATTGAGAGCTATTCATAGACCTAGAGCATACACTAAAAAGGTTGCAGAGGACATTCCTTCCTTCCCCCTCAAACTCTGGCATCCCCTCCTGAAGTACACTAGCATGCTTTTTTTAACCCATAGCTTTAACGCACCAACTTCCAGACTATCAAACTGCTGACAGTGG
>VZTJ01004884.1:630359-680319 GCA_013397795.1 Orthonyx spaldingii
AACATCGGACATGATAAAAAAAAAAAAAAAAAAAAAAAAAAGATATCCCCAAAATCTCCTTGGGAACAGACCTTTTGAGCAGTTTTTGTCCTTTTGCTACCATCCTCTAGCTGCTGATTGCCTTACATGCTACTTGTGAGAGTTGTCTCATAGTTCCCCAGAGGTCTTCATATTTTTCAGAATATGTATTAAGACAGAAAAAGCTAAAATGCTAAGTGGATTTCAATTTAATATGGTAATGTTAATGATTCAAAACCACAATCACTGATTGCAGAAACAGATTCACTAAAAAAATGGAAGTACAAGCCATAAAAAGAACTGATCACATTTGAGCCAGTTTGGACAGCAGAAGAATGGTCCTGTGTGTCTGGGAACAGAGAGGACACGGAGATGTTTGAGTTCATGTGGCTTCACAGATTCTGGATACTCTCAGTCCTGGCCCTCAAACCAGGCTACAGCATGCAACAAGTGTCAGGGTCACCAGATCCCAATCCTACCCAGTCAGGGAATGTTTTGTACAAGGCAGCTTCTACAGTAGCCTAAGAATATCTGTGTATTTATGTAGTACTGACTGTGGGTCATGCCACCACACAGAAGAGGATCAGAGAACTCAGTTCTACTGGATCTTTCTGGTAGAAGTCACAGAATATTCCTCACTGCCATAATGAAAATGGGGCAGGACTTAGTGATGCTCAGCACTAGGAAGGACAGCTGGTTTTCTGGACAGTTATTTTCTGCAAGGGAATCTAAACAGGATTTTGACACCAGACCAAAGAACTTGAAAAATCCCTAAACAGAAAGCAGCAGAGCTGCAAAGCTAACTCAGAGCAAAGCCAAAGGGACTCACAGAACAGCAATACACATGAGCAAGCTGTGTAAACTACTTAATTCTGCACATGTCCTGTTCTCACATAGTCAGAGGAAGAATCACTCCTGCTTCCAACATTCAGTTCTGCTGTTCTCCCTCCAAAAGAAAGAGAGCTTACAGCAGCAAGTAATAGTCCATAACATCCATATAAAACATAAGCACATGCAGAAACACACAGATACAGCAATGGGGAAAGAAGCAGGCAACACTTAGAAGGAAAAAAGTTTTTAGACCATGTGAAATTAGCCAGCAGACACCATGCTGGGTTGCCAATTCCCAGTAAACACAGACGTGCATTTTGTAAAGATTCTTAAATGCCATCTGACAAAAATGTTGACTCCCAGCAGAATACTTCCATATTTTAGGTTTGTACCATGTAAAATTCATGCTAGAGGAAAAAGCCTTATGTGCAGACAGGTTTCCTTTCTCAAGGCCTGTTACAGAAGGCGCTTTTCAAGTTCAAGAGTCTTGCTTTTTTTTTTTTAAGAACACAGCTGGGCAGAATAGCATCCAAATTCAACAGTATCAGAGGCAGAGACTAGAGGTTCTCCAAAGCCTGTGTCAAACCATCAGACTAACCCCTGCAGGCAACAATGTTCAAGGTAAGAAAAGCAGTCATCTGTCTTTGAAAAACAACTAGGTCAGGAAAATACTCTGCTGTGGTCAGAAAAAACCCACAAGGCCACTTCTTGACAAACTTTATGACCTGTACAACTCCAGTTTGGAATGCAGTTATCAGTTATGTTTCAGCACAGAAAACTTAAATCTGTTCTTGACAGCAAGATCATTTTAAGGAGCAAGGCTAGGAAAAAAATGTTCCCCTCTAACACTGCTCAACCTAAAAAGCTTTTTCTAACAAATTAAGGACTCAATTAATTAGCAATTAGAGCTATAAGTAATAGACCTTTTTCATCATAATGAAGGGAGGAATTACACAAGATCTGGATTACTCAAGCTCAGATACATCTGAAATGGAGCCCTAGATGGACAGCAATTCCCAACTCCTCTTCCCTCCCCTTTTTTTAAGCTACCTAGATAATTCATCTTGTTCATGGCAGAAAGCGGTAAAAGCATCAAATTTAAGTCTGGCATTATCTCCAACAACTTGGCAAACTGCAGATTCATCCTCAAGTACTTACACTGACACCAGAGTAAATCAAGTCTCAGTTAACTGGGCCTGTTTATTAAAACAGGACTGGAAAAATTAAAAGCGTATTTGAATTCAGGCCTGGTAGAAGCTGAAGGTATTGGGACAGGACCTGCTGGTCCTGCCTGAAGGATCTGTCATCAATATCAACACTTTCTCCCTTAAGTCTGAGACTACACAAGAAGCCTGAGATGTGCACTGGAGCTCTTAGGAGAAGCTTTCCTGCTCTATGACACCTATGTTGAAAGGCCTTCCTTCTCCAAATGGCTGTTTTCTGGACACATTATGAAGACTAACAGCTCTGGTGTAAAAAATCTTCATCAGTAACCAAAGGAATTTCACTTGTTTTATACCAGGCACAGAGCTACACATGACCACCACCAGATGCACTGAAATAGCAGGGATTTGGAGACCACTCATATTCAGCAGACACCAAATGCTATGGGCAGGACTCTCCCACTCAACAGGAAGCGTGAGCTCTGATGATTAAGTGCCCCAGGCTACTCTCAGAAGAAGCCAAATACTGGCAACTGGAAACTTCTATCTTGCTGAAGTAATTATTTGTAGTACTTTGAACAAAGCTAAAGATACATAGCCTTTGATATATCAAAGGATCCCTCTTCTCATCTAAGTCAGTATGAAGCTAGCACTACCTGCACACCAATACAGGCAAAATCTATCACTTGTTTCCCTCACTACAACAATAATTACTTTGTAATAGATTACAGCTTCATTTTTAATAGATTATAGTTTAATCTGTGATGCCTTAAAATATACTCACAAGACATAAGCAAATAAAAAAAGCCCAAGAGGTAACCCTGTGAGATCAATTCATATTGTTTTTGTACCATGACATAAAAAGTTGGAATTTAAAGGTTTCATATATGAGATCAAATTATAAACTGGGTAGAGAATGTTTTTCTAAGTCACCCCACTAGAAGTAAAAATACCTGTCAGATGCTAAAGCTTAGAAGGACTAGGACACTAATTATCCATGATTCATTAGCCATCCCACAAATCTGTTATTGCTTCCTCATATGGAAAGTTCTTAAGGACTGTCATATTCTGAAGCCTGGCAGTCAGAAGATGACTCACTCACTTTGAGACAAAACATCATTACCAAAATATAATGCCTGTTTCATGCAGACATTGTAATCACCATTGTATTTGAAAGATGAAAACAAGGAAAAGGAATTCAGCTTCCCTTCCTCTGAGTCCTCCTCATACAAAACTCAAACCACAGGGGTGGCAAGGGGAGGGGAGTGAGGAAGGGAAAAACAAATGTTAAAGTGGTTTCTATAACCAAACTCTCCATAATTTCAAAGCATGTACAACATTAACATGCTATAAGGTGACCACAGGAAAGCAGAGCTTCAGGGAAGATAATGCCTTACACCAATCCCTTGCACACTGCCATTTGCTTGAGGATATCCTTAAACAACAAAAATTCAAGTAATTGGAGAGCCCAAACTTAAAATTACATAATAGTGGTTGTAGAAAGAAATGTTTCAGAGTTAGCACATCTTCATCTACAGAAAATAAAACACAAGAAAACTAAAGCCACAGGTGATGAAGGCGAGTCTGTAATTCAGAACAAAAAAGAACACAGTTTAAGTTACTTTTTTTCACCTGTAGAACTTACTGGAAAAAATTAACTCAAGTTCCCAATCAACACTTTATTGGATGGGACAGAGGGAATCTCAATCTCAATTCCATCCCAGATTCAAAAAGAATTGGGAGGAAGGTGACAAATAGTTTCAACACCTCATTTTGGTTTTAATTACAAATGCCCTTTTCCCCAGCTGTATTTAACTGTAGAACTGTATCTGAACTGTAAAGTTCAAGGAATTGATACAGCAAACACTAATTGCTATCACAGATGCATACACTTGAGTAAAAAAATCTTTTTGTCTTTAAGGAGAATCAAAAATACTGAAAACCTTGAAATTCAAGCATCCCTCTCAGTTTAATTTGTTGGACTCAGCACGTACCATCAAGCAAAGAGGATCCAGACTCATCACCCCAGTCTGCTGCCACAGAGTCTCCCACATCTCCCTCTTGCAGTAACTGCAGTCTTAAGCCAGCACTGCTCTGCCAGGCAGCCCTTAGAGCTTACACCATCCACTCCAGGTACTGCAACCATAAAGGTTCACACAGACTGTTCCAAAGGAAAGTTCATTCCACAGGGCAGTGTCTCTGACAATTAAATCCATTTTGAGCTGAGTTACACGTTACTTGGATAAAGCCCACAAGTTCTACATGAAAAGCTCAGACAAGTCAGTTCAGTAGCTACACACCATTGACACCATCTGGGATCTTCAGCCCTGTGAGATTCATTGTCATATTAAGTTATGACCTGTCCTGCCTTTCTTACAGGCAGATGTTGGAAGGTTTATGCAATGTTTGCCTCCTTCTAAAAAAAAAAAAAGCTATTAGATTAGATGCCATTCTTCATTTTAGGAAACTAACCTTTTATTCTCACTTCTACAAAAATTTGTCACAACACATTAAAGAGCTAAAAACCACACAAGTCTCTGCACCTCCCTATCAGCAGAGAAAGCTCCTAATATTTGCTCCCCAAAGGCTTTTTAAAGTCATTCATGGCACAAACATTGTCCTTAGGCACTGTTGCTACACACATTTTGGTGAAAATTCGAAGCTCTTTGTTCAAGAGTATTTCTGTTTTCACCTGGTACAGTGTCTAAACTTACTTAAAAATTAAAGCTTAAGTTTGCTATGTTGCTTTGCTAGTTATTAAGCATAATACCCAGTTTTAAAAATAAAGATTTCCACATTAAAAACCATCTGGGAAGGGATGGAAAAATGAACATCAGTTTTGCAACACCACAGTGTTAATAGGAACTGTGTAATTATAGATAAGTATTTTAACTGATGTTAACAAAGTCACTCTTGAAATAGAAAAATTCAGAGACCTCCTACGTTACTTTCACACAACAGATGTGCAGTTCATCTATTTAGGTTTAGAAGGATGAGAGAGCCATAGAACTATGCCTGAAATGACAAAACCCAACTCAAAACTGATTGCCAGATAGTAACGTAACGCCCAGTGGAAAATACAGATTTTTGACAAGGTTACAAAGCTGTCTTTAAGCTTAAGTCAGCTACTTGTGCCACAAATGCCTACTCTAAAAATAGTTTCATACCTCCCTGAAAATACTACTGTTATTTAAACAAATTCCTGCTCAAACAATGGACACAGCGTGAGACAAGCACTAGCTGCTACACATGATTAAGAAGTTTAGAAGAATGCTATACTGATTTATAATGGCACAGAACAAAGTTGTGTTGGGGGGGATTGTTGCTTTGGTTGTTTGGAGTTTCTTTTAAATGTTTGGAGTTTAAGCCCACTTACAGGCTTTTTATACTGATGCAATACATGCTAATGAATTTTTTAAGTTTTGAAATCAGCAGTTGAGTATTTTTAACATAAGTACTTCAACATAAGAACCAGCATCTTTATAACACCTTACAAAGCAGAGTAAATAAAGCTTAAAATGACTGAAAAAGGTTCATCACTTTCTACAAAATATTCATTTCATTAACCTATTTTACTGGAGTATTTTGAAGAGGTTTAAGTTAAGAGACCCAACTATTAGGGACAGGAATAGTCTAAATGTTTGACTGGAAATGGAGATCTAGCTGAACACCTCAGCTGGTGCTACTCAAGTCCTTAAAACTCTGCAAGAAGCTCTAATCCTTGACTGTTATTTCTCAGAGCAAAAACTCCTGCTTGTGTGTAGTTCTCTAACTCATGAAAAAAAATTCCAGGCCAAAAAAGCACAGTCATTCATAAATTCTTCACAAAACAGAGCGGTGTAGCTGGATACAGGCTCCCAGGCTCTAGGTACCACATTTAATATCTGCTATTCTTCCTCTTGCTCCTGCAGAAGTTGCTTTCCAATGGAGACTAAGACATCTCACATGTTTTTATTAACTAGAGCATCAGGAACGTTAAAGTTCTATTTCCATGAAATATTATCATGACAGTAGGAAAGAGATTCAAAAACACATGACACTACCTTAAGTGAGTCTGAATGACTTTTATAGCTTAGGCAAAACTGCCTCTGCTTCCCACAAAAGGCTCTTTTATCTGCTAAGGAAACCACATCCCTGGAGGCATTTAAAAGCCTACAGTGGACCAAAATACTAGAAAAATATATATTGTGGGAGGTAATCATGCATCAACAGTGAACGAGTCAGGATGATTTACGACATCTTTCCTCAGCCATGATTTCCACAATTGTTTTTTACAGATTGATAGCCAAACATAAATAGATACTCACACAAAATTTGACTCACACTGCTGTACATTGTTTTTTATTTAATTTGAGAACATGGGAGGTTTAATCACACTACATAGCAGATGCATATTGCTTAACTTTAGAGAGGCAAATTTAACATACAGGCCAAGTCAAACTTGGAAATTTATTAGACATCTGTTGTCCAGAGAGGTGCAGGGCTCAGGAATACCTGTACTTTTCCACCAGTGACAGTGGTGCTGGGACTCCCACTGGCCATCACTGAAGTTTGCTCAAGAAGTAAATGCCACAGGAGGCATCTCAAGAAATTGCTCCTACCTTCAACATGCCTGTTCCTCTTCAAAGAAAATTTCTTCCTGATCTTAGAAATTCTTTGCCCTCTTGACTGATTTGCAATGAACAAATGTAATAGCTTGATCAATCTCTAGCAGACTGAAGCTGACTTACACTTCATTGTTCAAAACCCTGCAGGCACAGCAGCAGTTTATCTTCACTGTATGGAAGCTTAGAAAACCTACAAGTATCTTACTGTACTCATTTTCATTCAGACATTTGTCCTCCAAGACAAGGTTACTCTTAAAGAAAAACCACACTGAAATATTGAAGTCTTTAGTCTCCTGCGCATACAGGAACACCACACAGGCAAAGAGTACAAAAATTTTCCTTGAGGTCCATTGCTGACAATTTATTTTCAGCTATAAATTATGTTTATGCCTAGATTTACACTAAATAGATTTAAACTGCTGATTTACTTAGCTGGACAATTTTGATGCTATTTTGATATCTGAAATACAAATCATGTTATCTTTTGCTTTCTTGGTTTATGATCACTTACAGAAATTACTACGACAGGAAGAAAAAAAAAAACCCAACAAGTCCCAGAAGTGTTTTTCAAAGCAAAGGGAGGCCAGGATTAGTTCTATTTTTCAAATGTTAAGTTAAAGGTTCCCCTGATAATAGGTATTAAATTTTCAGAAAAGAACTAAAATTCTGTTCCTGGCTCAATTGCTTCATTCATAGCTATTCTTTTTGGTCTTCATCTTATACAAAGGGAAACTACTAGTGTGACACATCTATATTTACTACCATTTTATTGATCCAAATCAACTCCAGCTCAATCCTCCACCTATTACTCATCTGTATTGCATTTTCCACAAACTATATTCCAAAAGCCAAGGGCATCCAGGGTGCCCTGCAGCACAAGATATCCACATGTAGTGCAAGGACATCTACCACCTATTTTATCTGAGCAGTGCTGCATCACCAATGCACCACTGAATTGCAACATGTCATACACAGCTAGAAAAAAAAAAAACAGATCTACATTCTGACCAAGAGATGCTGTAGTACATCTTGCAAGTGAATCACAAGAGCTTAAGTGATTAAGAGCTGCAATCGTATTAAAGACCTTGCCCAAATCACACTGGTCTGGGGTGCAGGGCACAGAACAGCCTTTGCTGACTCCACTGCATCCACAAGCAGAAATTACATCTACCCCAAATAACCTGTTTGTTCCTATTTAGACAGGAGGCTACGAGAGACAAGCTTTACATAAGCATCTCAAGCTATTTAAAGCAACATGTTTACTATTTACAGAACACAATCTGAATGAACTTCGTGAGCCAGTACTTAACCTACTTTAGCCAGTGCAGCCCTGACTCACAGGGCAGGCACCCTGTGAGCTTAGTGAGGGACTTGATATCACTTCTTTATCTTGCACATGCTAAAACACCAACCTGGGAGAGAGCCTAACACAAGGGAGCAGCTCCTTCACTACACTACTCGCATGTATGATAATACTGTCTTTTTTCATGTCCATTCTCAGGTTCTAGCTACAGCAGTGCAGCTCGGGAACATTAATGCATTTTGCTGTAGCATAATCAAAGTGAACAAGTTTACTACAACTATGCCTAACAGGGCATAACTTGAAATCTTCTGGACAAGAGGAAGTCAAAGAATCAACAAGAATGCTTCCACACTTTTTTGCTTAAGCTTAGTGAGGTCGCAGTGTGGCTAATTCATAAACCTGTCCACATACTGACCATTACAGGAACCTCAAAGGGCAAAACATAGCCATTGCCTGGTAGTTCTCAGATTGGAACCACACATTTTGTTACCCTGGTTTATATACCTAAATAAAATAATTACTATTACAGCTCACCCTTGTATCTATTCACACTGGCTTTGGCAAACTGGCCCACAAAAAGGGAAACTCAAGTAAGTGGATGCAGAGATTGCACAAGAGAGCAGGAGTTACCAGCAAAGTCTCTGTAATAAAAACAGCAGTCACCTGACCCAAGTTCATTTGCAACACTGCTGATGTGCTCTGCCCTTTATTAAGTATTGCCTCCTGTCGTGGGTTTACCCAGGAAGGGTCAGTCTTTCAAGTGACCTATGGTGCAGGAAGTAGTGCACCTTGCTTCCTGGGAAACAGAGCCAGTGACCAGCTAGTTTTAAGTATTGATGGGTGTATAATCCAATTAAAAGTTGTTCCGCCTCCAGGGAAAAAAACCATATTTAAGAGAGATACACCTGAAAAAAACCCTCTTTTCCTGTCCTGTTGCTGCCAGAGAAGCAAGTCCTGTGCTTCTCTCTCTGGTAAGGCTGGGCCTTTGCCCTTTCCCCCCCCTCCCGTCCTCAGAGCGGGGAGGGGGGGGAGGTTTGGAAGGGAGTTTGCAGCACCAGTGCAGCTGAACGTGGGGGAGGACCCAGCCTGAGATCTCCGGCTGCTGGGCAAAACATTTTAACTACAGCGGGCAGTGCCGGGCCGGCTCCCTCCGGGCCGGCTCCCTCCAGGCCGGGTCAACTTCGCAGAGCCCAGCCCTTGCTCTGGGCCGGGCAGAGGCCAGGCCGGCTCCCCCCAGGCCGGGCCAGCTTCGCAGAGCGAGGCTATTGAGACTCTTAACTGCTTCTGCAGCCCGGCTCAGACTTTTTAAACAACCCAAGAAAAATCATGGGACTGTCGCAGAGGCCCGAGAAAGAAATTAACCCTTTCGTTACCCAGATCAAACTTGCAGAAACTGATCTGCTCTTGCACAGATAGAAGAAGAGTGAGGACACTTACAAAAACACAGCATAGAGACTCAAAGTCAGTGAGAGAAGCAGAGCTGAAGCTTAGAGGGAAGGAGCATGAGGAGTGCTACAAAGTAAAAGCTGAAAATTCTTCTGTGAAACCATGATTGAGACCAAGCTAAAATATTCCCTGTAATATATGACAAATGGTCTAAGGGGGGATGTGACGTTCTACCTGCAGCCAGTGCAGCCAGTGAATCAAGGCACCTGTGTGAAGATAAGTAGATATTGAAATAATTGCAGCCTGATGAGAAATTTGAGCAGAGAAGAGAAGAAACTGTACTCCAGATCCCTTGCCCCGGGGAATGGTCAAAGGAAATTTACATTGCCAGTCATAGAAGAAGGGGATTTCTTTGCGGCAGTAGTAGAACAACTCATCCTTAAAAAAACACCCCATGAACTGTCATAACCCACCGTAGTAGCAGTGGGAAAGCTACTGGTGTGGGAGGGACGTTCCACAACAAGCAGAGATCTTTTTCTCCTGGGCGGCTGCTAGTTGTGAAGCTGAAAACCATAAGAACTGTATTTCTTGTGGAGAAGTCAACATGAGAAAGCAGGAGAAAACTCCTCTCCCTAAATGACTGAAGAAAGACTAATTTAAAAGTGGTAAACTGACTGAAAGTCAAAGTGTTGTTTTTTGTATTGTCATTGAAAAAAATGGAGAGGTGGGAAGAGCAAAAGTGTTCTGACGGGTTTGTTCTGGTTCTTAATTTTTTTTCTTCCTTTTAAGTCTGTTAATAAACTTTCTTTATATTCTTTAAAGTTTGAGCCTGCTTTACCTACTCCTAATCCTTATCTCACAGCAAAATTAAATAAAATCTGGTAAGTGTGCTGGCGTTTAGCCAAAAAACTCAGGTGAACGAACTCAAACCATTACACCTCCTCATCCCACCCTTCAGGGAAACATATCCACCCCCAACAACCACGTCTACTTGGTGTATATTTTTAAACTGCTGTGGAAATCACTACCAGCTAGTCCCTCTGCTTATTCTCATATCTAAGTGATACTAATTTTGCTGTTTTAGTCAAAGTTGATATCTTTGACTCATATGTTCACACTCACCCTGTGAGAAGCCCTCCTTACCATACAGAGCCACTATAAAACTGCAATCTGCAACAAAGGCAATAGTCATAAAGCAATTTTAGCTCAATTTATTTTAACAATCAAAGCCAAGTGTTTTGCCTGTTGAAGAGCTTAAATTTCAAGAAAGATTAAATCAAGCATTCAGGTGTTGCAGGTGATGAAGAACTGTTTACAAAAATTAAACTTGTATAGCACTGTGGGGGTCCAAGACACAAAGTTAAAAAAGCAGATTATCAACAGAAAACAGTATTTGTCAGAGTTTGAACCACTGATGCACACTCTGAAGCCCCCAAGATGCACACTGGCAGGAGCCAAGCCATGCTGGAGGAAGTATCACACTGCACATTCATTGTTCCTGCCTCCCTCAAAGCAGCTGTTCTGGTCGGGCAGGGTGCCAGCTACAGCTTTGGCCTGACCTGGTGTGGCACTTAGGATCTCTCTCAGTACCAAGAAAATCCAGTAGGATAAAATCCAGATGACTGTAATGCATTTCTAAGAAAAGAAGCATCCTGTGCTAGGAAATTACAACTTCAGTCCCTGAGTTGACTGTTTAGAGACCCTTAAAACTCTTCATTGTGTTGTCTTATCAGTCTAATGTGAATTAATGCATGAGATGCCAGAGCATTGAATAGTTGAAACTATTGCTCATGTGGATAAAGCCAAGTATTTTATAATAACTATTTAAACAGTCCAAGGACTACTTTAGAGAAAACACTGAAATAGTTTGGGATTTTTAAGTATGATACCAGGATTATTATTTTTTTGGAACCTCATGCCACCACGCTGGGGGAGGAGTAACATAAGACTGTTGAACACCAGAAAGACTTGAAACTACAGTGTGTTGCTTGATCTGAAACAGAATTCAATCTCACTGTCACAGTAAAACTTGCTTACACACCAAAAAACATGTGCAACCTCTTGGCTGCTCTTTCCTTGTCGCACCTCAGGATCAACTGATATAATTCATGAAGCAGAACATTGGAAAAAACTCAGCAGTTTCCACTTCAGTAAAGAAACATTTCTCTCCTCATACTGCAGTTAGCAGCCTAAACACCACCTTGACTCATTCTGTGGCAGCCTCTCAGACAGAGCGGATTTGCTGCAGGAGAGCAAGAGCCCAGGGAGGCTCTTTGCCACTCGCAGCATCTCCAAAGCCCAGGGTGGGGTGTCTGCTGCCATGAGGGGAGGCTGACACTGCTCACTGGAGCCAGCTTCTTATCGGGGTGGCTGTGAGCAAAGGCTCAGCTACACAGACACCACGTTCTGCTGTGCTGCAACTCCTACAGCTCTTCTCGCACACAAAACTGAATGGAGAAAGTAATTTTGAGCCTTCAGGGGCTGAAAACAGCTATCGTATTTTGTTATCTTTTCCTGCAGTCCTTTGTCCTTTCCACTTGTTTTTACAGCTGTCTTCATGTCCTAGAAGGTCTGATGTTTCACAAGTTTGTATTTTCAGCTTCTAGTCCAGAAAAAGATCCTTCCAGAATTTAGCACAATGTGAGAGCTAAGTAGTGGTGTACAGCAATCTGCCTGAACACTTCAATCTCTTTCTATATACATGAATCACTCACTTTACTGGATATTAATGTAGCACTTTCCATGAGAATTGAAGATATGGCATATTCCTTCCCAAGAGGGCATGAAAACCTAAACCAGAGGGGAAGTGCTGTGAAGTGTGAAGGTCTGTGGAAGAATAAAACAAAGTCAAAGTACACAGAAATAAACAGTTTAGGGTATTCAGAGCTGCCCAATTCCTTTATCTATTTTAAATAAAAGCATAAATCAGAACATTAAAGATGCAACAGTGGAAGGAAGAAGCCATGAACAAGTATAGAAATCAAGAATAGGTAGAGACAGAGTAATAATCCAAATTTGCTCACATATGAATTCTGAGTTTAAAAAGCAATGACAATAGAAACTTTACTTTCAGAATTAGACTTGTGATTTTCTAGCTTTAATATTTATCAAATTATCAGGGACTGAAGCAGCAACAACAAGTACGGTTTCAGAACTGAACTAGCAAAAAAATCAGTTCAGTAATGAAAAAAGCCCAAAACAAACAACAACCAACACCAAAACAAAAACAAGATAAAACACATCAAACCAAAAGACACTTTTCTTCTCCTTCTGCTTCTAAAGCTTCACCCAACCACAGCTATTCAAGATCTTCATTCACACATAATAGCCCTTGCTTCAAGCTAAAGTAAATAAATCATTTAGTGCTGATAAATACTGATTTGAGAGAACTCCTTCCTGAGAACCCTTGAGCAACTTTAGCAGGTGTTTGTGTCAACCTCTCAGGACACCTGAGTATTGGCAGAAGTGTCTGCAGCCCCAGAACTTTCATCTTCAAGCAGCTGTGGTTCCAATATACAACCTTCAGATCTACCATAAATCATATCTGACCCATGTTAAGTTCTGCACAAGCACTGTTGACCCGGTTTTGGGCAACTACTTGGTAAATTGAGCTTTTTAGGAAGATTTGAGAACATCAAAATATTTGCAGTAAAGCTTAGAACAGAAATCCTTAAAAGCACTTTCATAAACTGACTTGGAAGTGAATTTGAAATCACAGAAAAAGTGTTTTTGGAAACAATAAGGAGCCATCCAGATACATGAAAGGAAGGTCTTACTGAACTTTCCCTAAGGGTAGCCCTGATCTTCACTGAGCTATATGCAGATATAGGACACCTTGTATGACACTTCAAAACAAGCTTTCAGTGGTATTAGCTCATGATATTTTGCACAGCACTGATTTTGTTTAAGACCACAATGTAAGTTTCACAGCACATACATCTGCCAGGGTTTGGGGCATGGAGAGAAGGTGAGATATGAAGATTTCTAACAATATAACAGGCAAACAAGCTATCATTGTAAAAACCCCCAGTATTTCTTGGAAACTTAATTCAATTTTTTGCTTCAAATGTTTCCACTACTTGCCTGGTTTTTAAACGGATGTTTTCCTTAAAGTTTAGCATGTTTGGAAATTGATGTATTTCCAAGCTACACTTTGTGCCTTAGATTAAATACACAGTAGTATCTTAATGGGAAGATCCTACTGAAATAGCTGGGAAAAACCATCAGGCCTTGACACTGCAGAATGAACTTCGTTGCATAAACTACTCATCTTATCATGAAATCATCATTTCAAAATAGGAAAAAGTAGTCAAGACTGGCTGAATATTAGTCTCATGCACAATTCTGCAGCAAATCTGAACAGTCAAAAAACTTCCCATAGACATGGGCTGTAACAGGTTTCCTGCATACACACTGCTACATGGATTATTTAAAAGGCATAAGATCTGAGCAATTGAAGCTACTCTGTAGCCTAAAATATTGTGTCTCACCTCCAGAGCTTGAAGAATGCAAGCATCAAGTCTAGCCAAAAAAAAAGGGCATGTTTTTAATTTTACATAAAGAAACCTGCATTAGACCACACAGGCAGTTGAAAGGCAAATCCAATAATACTTCTACTCTAGATTAGCAAACTAATCCCAGCAGTGATTAACACAGAGAAACAGGTACGATCTGATTAGCTAACTAGTAAACTTGCATCTTAGCCAAAACTCAGAACACTGTCTAGTCATACCTAGAACAGAACTGGTTACCAACCTTGTCAATAAGTAAACAGATTGTTCTACCCCCACAGCTTCATCAAAAAAGTTGTATTTTGAAAGAGGAAAATATTCTAAGATATAATGGAGTTGTTTCGCAAAAGTCCAAGGGAAGGACAGATGTCATCACAGAGACTTTTAGCCAAGTGGATATAAATTAGTTAGCATCAGACATTTCCAATATTTATCTTACTAGTATTTTTCCCATGTATTTTGATGTAAAGCCTACTAATACTGGGGTACCACAAACAATGTTTCAGCCAACACCCTGTTCTATTCAGCCTTCCTTTTGCAAGGTACATCACATATAGAGACACTGGTGCATAACTATGCCCTTTCCTTACATTTTTACTGCTACTTTTGCAAACTGCCTCCTCCCCACTACTCCTAACAGATCTATCACACAAGCCTTCCAAGTCTGGTATCAACTGAAGGCAGTAGGGTTATATCCACAAGCACAAAGTGTTTTCTGCCTCTAACATTAGACAGATTCAGTTTTACATTTTTAACTGTATCACTCAACTCTGTGGACAGAGAAGCTCCAAAAAATGAGGTGTGTACATGTATTTGTATTACGTGCACAGTATAGACATGAACTGAAGTTTTCTAGTTCTTGAATCAGCACCTCTACTCTCATGAGGAGGGAAGTAGAATTCTGAGTAAAATTCTGGAGTAAAACACTTCTCCATTGAGCTGGAGCACCTGCAGTTACCATATTAGAATACTGTATCTTTCCAACTGCTTATTAGCAGCCTCTTTAGTTAATCCATTTATACAAATTGCTTGCTCTTATTTAGCTTTATGGAATTACTCAAACTAAGAGGAGGCTTAATCAAACAGATTTTCACTAAGATTACTCAGAAATCATTACATTTGGGAACACAGTGGTATAAATTTTTTGCTACCCTGTCTACTTGATTCCCCATTGCTTCCTTGCTTTTCAAAAAGTAAACCATTTTTCTGTGGCCTCTGCTTTAAGTATCTTTCCAGAGCTCTCAGCATTCTATATCAAGTAGAATGGACTTCAAGAACTGCAATTCACAGGTAAAATATAAGTTGCTTTAGGGTATAGTACAAGCAACCTGCTCTCTTGCCAAAGGTGATAGATAGAGGGCACAAGCAAACCTGCAACAACTACAAATTACTGCTCTAGAAACAGCATTTCTGCAAGAGCTCCCTTCCCACACTGAGCAAAGTAAAATCTCACCCGTGTCATTTTAAAAAAGTCTAACGATGGCCTGTTCCATCGTACATCCTCCTCCCGTCTGCGCTTCAGCCGGCTTTTCTTTTCGTTCAGGACGCAGGGCTGCGAGCGGCACCTCAGCAGGCCCTGCCGCCGGCTGAGCTCGGGTGTGGAGGTGGGAGTGCTGTTGGCTGAAGGCAAGAGATTCCCTGTCTCGGTGATGTGCTCCTGGGAGAGGGAGAGGCGGCGCCTTGGGTTAAAGTCACAAGGGCCTCCGGAATTCCAGCGGGTGCTGGAGCTCGTGCTGCCCTCGCTGCTGTCCACAAACCCGCTGCTGGCAGAGGAAGGCCTGGGTACTGGAGAGGTGTTGAAGCTGGTGATGGTGAAGACGTTGTTTAGGGACAGGATGTTCTGTGGCAGGCTGATGCTTGTGCTTCTCTGCAAGGTGGCACTTCCGTGGCTGTTGCAGCGCTGCAAGGTCGCGCTGCCGCCGCTGTTACAGCGTCTCTTTGACACAGGAGTCCAAACCTTGGAGCTGCCCGGCTTCCAGGGGGACCGGCAGCGAGCCAGCTCGTCCGGCTCCGACAGGGACCTGCAGTGGCGCTTGGTGGGCGGTGCCAAGGGCTGACCCGAGTTTTCGTTGAGGTTTAATTCACTTATCCATCCTGACACCATGGACGTGTTGGAGGGTTCCTGCTGCCATGGCAGACTGCCATTGCTGGCAGCGCTGGTGCTGAACGGGCACACTGGGAAAGGGTAAGCTGAATTCCTGGTGGGGTCAGGCTGGATTGGGTAACCCCCATTTAAAGCTTTCCAAGGACTGTCTTCTGAAAGCAAGAAAAGATCCAGGTGAACAAGGGAAAAGGCAATTTGTTTTAAACCTAGTTTAATGTAAAGCCATCAAAATCATGTTTAGAAGAACAAGCCATAAATACCAGCTCTTAATCTAAATTTCACACTAAAAAAAAATAGAAAATGCAAAAAACACAAAGACCAAAGAATTTCAGGAACTAATCCAGGCATTCCAATATATGTACCTTGTTAATACTTTTTCCTTTATACTGAATATTTACAGTACGTGTTTTTCAGTGAGCAACAGGGACACTTTCTTAGTGCACAGCACATAGCACAATTAAATCATGTAACAGTGAACAACCTCAGGTACAACAAAACAGATTAACAATGTGAGAAGCCGTCAGGGAATTTTTATTTTTATTTTTTTTCATGCAAGAGCAGGATAATCTCTTCCAACTGCTGTTCTTCATTTAGCTCTTATGCTTTTCTATTAAGAACACCTTATTAACGAAAACTTGCAAAGGGTGCTCACATTCTCTGGTCTGAAAAGCTTGAAATTAGAAACAGTATAAAGTTAAATCAGACTGAAGATTGTTGCCTTTCCCTCTTACACTCCTAATATAAGAAAAAACTCAAAATCTTAATTCAATGCATAAGATAAAGTATCCCTTAAGAACCTCCTGCAAGTTTTACTGTGAATGCAGACATAGTGCACAACTTCTCATCTGAAGTGGCAACGCTGGGTTAAAAGCAGTCTGCCAGTGCAGCCTCTCACTCTTTTGTGAGGCGTTTCTTTGAGAACATTCTGCACATTTTACAGCTGTTCCTCCACATTATACAATGAAGTGTAAGAAGAACTACAGCAGACTTTGGATTTGCAAATTGAAAAGCAGCAAAACTGTTGGCCAGCTAACAGTGCTTCATGCTTGGTTAGAAAATTTGCTAATTTAAACCAATTAGCCAAATAAGTTTCACTTACCCTGGCTTTAAAGAAAGAATATTTAAAATACCCATTTTTTTCCCACACACCTATTTTAAGAACCTAGATGCAGCTTAAACACTAAATACTAGTATATTCTTATGGCTGACTTTCTAATCTAAGTTTTAGAGTAATCAACAGCTAAAAGAACTGCTGAGTAGCATTAAAAGTCGCAAACCCAAATAGTTGTACATGTTCCATGCCCAAAGTATGTCATGGATTATCCTGTTTATTTGGATCTTATTTAAAGAACACCCTATTGTCTCAAAATCATTTAACTGTGCAGACAGCTGGCCTATTCAAACATGTTTTATTAGAATTCCTCTGTCCTTCCTCCTCCATTCTTTCAGATGGGTACAACCACATACTGTGCTTTGCCTTAAGCATGCAAGCTCTTCAAGGCAGGGACCATCCATAATTCAATGCAAGCAAAAGAGCCAACACAATGGGATACAGCTAATGTTTGAAACTCCTAGCATCTACTGTAGGACAATTTCCTAGCTTGGACTTGCTGATTTTTAAAAATTCCTAGGAAGCTTTCTTCCAGGCTGGGAGGCTTATTTAAAAGTTTAATGTAAAAAAAAAAGTCAAGAATTGAACCAGTGTTTTAATTTTTACACGGCAGAGGCACCTAATCACTGAGGCTGGAAAACAGCTCTAAGATCAGAGTCCAACCATCAAATTAACCCCACCAAGTTCACCACTAAACCATGTCCCAAGTGCCACATCTACATGTCTTAAATACCCGCAGGGATGTTGACTCCACCACTGTCCTGGGCAGCCTGTTCCAGTGCTTAACAACGCTTCTAGTGAAGAAATTTTTCCTAACATCCCATCTAAGACTTCCCTGGTGCAATTTGAGGCTATTACCTCTTGTCCTGTCACTTGTTATTTGGGAGAAGCCTTTCCCTCATGCACTAGACAGGTCACCTTGTCAGAGAAGGAAACCAGGTTGGTCAAGCAGGACCTGCCTTTCATAAAGCCCAGGCTGGGCCTGTAGTTCCCCATATGCTCCTTCAGGCCCTTCTGGTAGATGGGTGTCACATTTTTTAACTTCCACTCACCTGAGAGCTCCCAGTGAGCCCAGACTGCTGGGAAGTGATGGAGAGTGGCCCAGTGAGCACTTCCATGAACTCCCTCAGTCCCCGTGGGTGGATCCCATCCAGCCCCATAGGCCTGTGCATGTCCAAGTGATGCAGCAAATCTCTGACCATTTCCCCTTGGATTACAGGGGCTTCATTCTGCTCCCCATCCCTGTCTTCCAGCTCAGGAGGCTGAGCACCCAGAGAACAACTTGTCATACTATTCAAGACTGAGGCAACAAGGCATGAAATACCTCAGCCTTTTCCTCATCCTTTGTCCCTATATTCCTCCTTGCATTCAGTAAAGGATGGAGATTCTCCTTAGCCCTCCTTTTGTTGCTGATGCATTTATAGAAACATTTTTAATTGTGTTTTATGGCAGTAGCCAGATTAGGTTCTTGTTGGACTCTGGCCCTTCTGATTTTCTCCCTACATAACATGACAATATCCTTGTAGTCCTCCTGAGTTGCCTTCCCCTCCCTCCAAAGGTCAACTCTCCTGGCTTTTTTTTTTTGCCTTGAGCTCCAGCCAAAGCTCTCTGTTCAATCAGGCCAATCTTCTTCCCCACAGGTTCATCTTTCAGCACATGGGATAGCCTGCTCCTGCACCTTCAACATTTCCTTCTTAAAGCANCCAAAGGTCAACTCTCCTGGCTTTTTTTTTTTGCCTTGAGCTCCAGCCAAAGCTCTCTGTTCAATCAGGCCAATCTTCTTCCCCACAGGTTCATCTTTCAGCACATGGGATAGCCTGCTCCTGCACCTTCAACATTTCCTTCTTAAAGCACATCCAGCCTTCCTGGACTCCTTTGTCCTTCAGGACTGCTTCCCAGGGGATTCTGTCAACCAGCCTCCTACACAGGCTGAAGTCTGCCCTTCAGAAGTTCAAGATGGCAGTTGTCCTAATCTCTACCTCCTTATTTCTCCAAGGATCAAAACCCCCAGTCACTGTTGACCACCACATCACCCACCAGTCCTTCCCCATTCAAACTCAGCAGGTCCAGCAGGGCATCTCCCCTGGCTGAGCTCACTCATCAGCTGCATCAGGAAGTTTTCTTCCACACAGTCCAGGAACCTCCTAGACTGCTTCCTCTCTGCTATATTGTATTTGTAGTTCCAGCAGACATCTGGTAAGTTGAAGTTCCCCACAACAACAAGGACTAGCGATTGTGAGACTTCTCCCAGCTGATTACAGAGTATTTTGTCTGCCTCTCTTCATCCTGATTGGGTGGTCTGTAACTGACTCCCACCAGGACACCTGCCTGGTTGGTAATGCTATTTAAGATAAAGCACCATTTGCCTTTGAAACCTCTCACAAACCAAGATTCACGTTTCATGAGGAATACCACTGAGAAAATAGAAGTCCCCCATGCTTAGAGAAAACATAACATACAAAATTTCCAGACCACCCCTTAATAAGGCAGTACAAAGTCGACATATCAATAACTGGAACTTCTGCTTTTGCTAGATAAAACTTATTCTAATAGGATCAAGGGGGAATAAAAGCAAATAACACTCCTATGAGAGCACTGGACTTCAACTTACGGTTTGCATCATGCTGGATGTTCTGTGGCAAAGAATATAGTAAGGTGTACAAGGATTTCTACTAGCTAAGGAATCTGAAGATGTTTAACATGGCAAACAGCATTACTGTGCTTCTCTACACCAAGGCAGATATTGAACAACAANAAAGTTTAATGTAAAAAAAAAAAAAAAGTCAAGAATTGAACCAGTGTTTTAATTTTTACACGGCAGAGGCACCTAATCATTGAGGCTGGAAAACAGCTCTAAGATCAGAGTCCAACCATCAAATTAACCCCACCAAGTTCACCACTAAACCATGTCCCAAGTGCCACATCTACATGTCTTAAATACCCGCAGGGATGTTGACTCCACCACTGTCCTGGGCAGCCTGTTCCAGTGCTTAACAACGCTTCTAGTGAAGAAATTTTTCCTAACATCCCATCTAAGACTTCCCTGGTGCAATTTGAGGCTATTACCTCTTGTCCTGTCACTTGTTATTTGGGAGAAGCCTTTCCCTCATGCACTAGACAGGTCACCTTGTCAGAGAAGGAAACCAGGTTGGTCAAGCAGGACCTGCCTTTCATAAAGCCCAGGCTGGGCCTGTAGTTCCCCATATGCTCCTTCAGGCCCTTCTGGTAGATGGGTGTCACATTTTTTAACTTCCACTCACCTGAGAGCTCCCAGTGAGCCCAGACTGCTGGGAAGTGATGGAGAGTGGCCCAGTGAGCACTTCCATGAACTCCCTCAGTCCCCGTGGGTGGATCCCATCCAGCCCCATAGGCCTGTGCATGTCTAAGTGATGCAGCAAATCTCTGACCATTTCCCCTTGGATTACAGGGGCTTCATTCTGCTCCCCATCCCTGTCTTCCAGCTCAGGAGGCTGAGCACCCAGAGAACAACTTGTCATACTATTCAAGACTGAGGCAACAAGGCATGAAATACCTCAGCCTTTTCCTCATCCTTTGTCCCTATATTCCTCCTTGCATTCAGTAAAGGATGGAGATTCTCCTTAGCCCTCCTTTTGTTGCTGATGCATTTATAGAAACATTTTTAATTGTGTTTTATGGCAGTAGCCAGATTAGGTTCTTGTTGGACTCTGGCCCTTCTGATTTTCTCCCTACATAACATGACAATATCCTTGTAGTCCTCCTGAGTTGCCTTCCCCTCCCTCCACAGGTCAACTCCCCTGGCTTTTTCTTTTTTAGCCTTGAGCTCCAGCCAAAGCTCTCTGTTCAATCAGGCCAATCTTCTTCCCCACAGGCTCATCTTTCAGCACATGGGATAGCCTGCTCCTGCACCTTCAACATTTCCTTCTTAAAGCACATCCAGCCTTCCTGGACTCCTTTGTCCTTCAGGACTGCTTCCCAGGGGATTCTGTCAACCAGCCTCCTACA
The DNA here is from genome assembly GCA_013397795.1 of Orthonyx spaldingii. Taxonomy (NCBI): domain Eukaryota; kingdom Metazoa; phylum Chordata; class Aves; order Passeriformes; family Orthonychidae; genus Orthonyx; species Orthonyx spaldingii. The sequence continues at coordinate 651,378 of VZTJ01004884.1, forward strand.
CAGGCTGAAGTCTGCCCTTCAGAAGTTCAAGATGGCAGTTGTCCTAATCTCTACCTCCTTATTTCTCCAAGGATCAAAACCCCAAGTCACTGTTGACCACCACATCACCCACCAGTCCTTCCCCATTCAAACTCAGCAGGTCCAGCAGGGCATCTCCCCTGGCTGAGCTCACTCATCAGCTGCATCAGGAAGTTTTCTTCCACACAGTCCAGGAACCTCCTAGACTGCTTCCTCTCTGCTATATTGTATTTGTAGTTCCAGCAGACATCTGGTAAGTTGAAGTTCCCCACAACAACAAGGACTAGCGATTGTGAGACTTCTCCCAGCTGATTACAGAGTATTTTGTCTGCCTCTCTTCATCCTGATTGGGTGGTCTGTAACTGACTCCCACCAGGACACCTGCCTGGTTGGTAATGCTATTTAAGATAAAGCACCATTTGCCTTTGAAACCTCTCACAAACCAAGATTCACGTTTCATGAGGAATACCACTGAGAAAATAGAAGTCCCCCATGCTTAGAGAAAACATAACATACAAAATTTCCAGACCACCCCTTAATAAGGCAGTACAAAGTCGACATATCAATAACTGGAACTTCTGCTTTTGCTAGATAAAACTTATTCTAATAGGATCAAGGGGGAATAAAAGCAAATAACACTCCTATGAGAGCACTGGACTTCAACTTACGGTTTGCATCATGCTGGATGTTCTGTGGCAAAGAATATAGTAAGGTGTACAAGGATTTCTACTAGCTAAGGAATCTGAAGATGTTTAACATGGCAAACAGCATTACTGTGCTTCTCTACACCAAGGCAGATATTGAACAACAAAAAAAAAAGTGTTACAAGGGCTTTTTACTATGCAAAGCAGATCACAAGTAGAAAACTAACAACCAGCTATTCCCAGTATTGTTCAAAGACCAGCTTAAACCAGCAGGCCCTACAGCAGCATGCTCCATCCCCCTCACCTTATTTACAAAAGAAAGGCTGCTTGCTATACCAATTACCTCAGTAAAACACAGCTAAGGTTTCTGAAGAACTTACCATTGATTTCGAAAGGGAACAAGCTGCCACTTTTGTTCAGCTTCTCAGATGAGTACTGAAATCAATCAGAAAAAAAAGTTTTAACTGCGGAAAGAGTCAGCATTCACTTCAAGGAAACTGCATGCAGTTTTCAGCTTTCCTATATGTGCACTTAACAATGCCTTTAAAAAGATGGGGTTTTTCTGTGTATCTTGAAGAAATTCCTGAACAGCTGATCTTTATAAATAAAGCCTCTGGCATCTAATTATTTGTAATGTTTTCTGATATATTGCTAAGTATCAAACTGTTTCAAGAGTTACAACATTAGCCCATGTGAATAAACTGGAAAATTAAGAGTGATAATTCATCCTTCATGAAAAAGCTTTGATCCAATTCTCATTTCAGTAGAGAGGAAATTACAATCTGGCAGTTGAGTCTCCATTTTCAATCTTAAGGCTAGAAGGCAAAACACTTCATCTTCAAGTAAGAGACAGGAATAGCTTTATCTAAATTAAATATACAAGCTCTTGAGGTTCACCACCATGAACACTGTTCCAATCAGGCTTTATTAGTATTTTACATTTTCTTATAATCAATGCAGTGAAATATTTTTTCATTTCTTCAAAGTAGAAATGCCACTGAAAAAAAAAATCTTTCCTATCCCCAAAACATCTTTTGCAGACTGACTGCTTTTTAGATCTCAGCTTATTGGTGGCAGTTCCCTACTCAAAAACAACATAATAGCCATGCTTAAAACAAGGTTTGTGTGTTAAGGCCTTCAATTAAGCCTCATCAGTAGCACCTGCATAGTAAGACAAGTTTGTAACTGATTTTACCTTAAAAATATTACTACAAAGGCAGTCTTAATAGTCTAGATTCTTTCACACAAAGCATAGAGCTTGCCATCCAGCCTCTTATAAAGGAGCTATAAATAAGTGGCTCATAGCTCCATCAGCCCAAGGGTCATTATTCACTCCCCCCCACCACCTCAGGATGGAAAGGAAGATTGCTTTAAAAAAGAGCAACACACTTTATGTGAACATTGTTCTTTGTGTATCACCAAAGATGATAGCATTGTACATACACTTCCTTTCCAGATACAAAGTCAATTTTTAAACAAACATCCTTGGGCTACAAAGCTTTTTCTTTTTTTTTTTTCTGTACAGCAGCACATAGTGCTAGTGACAACTTTATATCCTTGAGCCCCACAGAGACAAGCACTGAGCTGTGGTAATATTCCCCTGGTGTTATTGTTTTAGAGGTAGGAAATAACAGAGGAGATGAAAGGATAGGACAGCAATGAGATTTTCAGTCATTTTTTTAATCAGTACCTGCATATGAGACAAACCATTTCATTTTTACTTTACATGTGCATCTGTAGATGCATTTATAACCTCCTTTTAAAGAAGCTACTTTAAGTAAACAGCCAGTAAAATTAAAAAGCCAGTATCCATAATTTACTCTAATCAGGTACCAGCTTCATGTGAAACACAGGAGCACATTAAGGTAATAGTAGTTACATTTCAGCTGTCCCTGAAGGGGAAATGGACAAATTAGAGACTTAAAGACAAGGTCTTCCAACAAGTTCTTCCTTTCCAGCTTTCCCCCAATTAAAGGCAATACCAACCTATTCAACTATCAGATAGTAGTTATGGAAAATGTGGTTTTGGAACCAAGTTCTGTGTCAAAAATTCGTAACTAAGTTATCCTGAACCAGATGGAAACAGGCAGCAAGGTGAGTTAATATGAGCATAATAGTTAGGGATATTTAAAAGACTATTTATTCACACAGGCCAAGATATTCAATCCTTATAAGGAACCAAACCTCAGGGACAATCCTACATGGCAGCTGATACTTAGTTTTTACAGTTTTCAGCTAAATGCATCTTCAACAAGGTTCTCTTCATGAATGTCCAAGTTATTTGATTTACCTGCACTTTTAACACCCTAAAAATCCTTGTCCATCAGGTAGGAACTAAACTACTTCATCTCTGACAGCTGCAAAGCACTGAAAGCATTTTTCAGAGGGACCACAGAAAAAGTGGGACCACATACAGACTACCTGTCCTCCAGAGAACTGCAAAGTTCTCTAACTCAGCAACTCTCTCCTTACAGCTATTTCTGACCAGGTTCTGGAGAAGTCAGTGCTCAGTTCCATGACAAAGCAGATATATTTCCTCTACAACTTGTGATAATTTATACAGAATCCTACCAAGTCACAAAAAAATTCTTCGCTAATTCTTTGGAGATTCAGACCAAAAACCTTAAGAACATTGCATGTGACATCACATGTTGAAAGGAAGAGTAAGCTGCACTACTTCCAGCGAAAGCTCAAGGCACTGAAATAAGGGTTGAGTGACTAAGAGGACAGTAAGTAACAAATCTCCTTTACAATATATGCTTGGCTTTCTAGAACTGAAACTGAAATACTTGGAAGCAGTGTCTGCTGGTGTATTTTAACGATGTCTGGAAGTCCAAACTTGAGTAGACTCTGTCAGGCTGTAAATTCTTTATAGGAGGGAGGATTTTTTTATCTACACAGCACATGGCACAAGTCCCACTAGATATTACTGTAAGAGGGCACTGAACCAGTTTATCAGCTCTCCTGGGCTGGCCACTCTCTACCCTCCCCCATTCATTCCCTTTGTGCTGTGATCTACCTGAAGCTTCCTCAATGAAGACTTTCTTTTATGATTATGCTTGAAAAGCGACTGTAGTTCCTGAGGACCTTGTCAGGGAAGTGTGCTATCCTCTGTGTGAAGGAATCTCCCTTAGAATAAGGCCAAATTATTCAACAAGGTCACTTTCCTGAAGAGGAAACACACCCATCTTGCAACTACTGCTTTGTGAATAGATGTTAAAACATCCACCAAGATCTCATGGCTCGGGAGAATTTATTAGGGAAATAATGGCATATTTTAACACAGACACACACAAAACAATGAAACTACAAGCTTCACCTGAGGTTAGAATTCTTTGCTTCATGCCAAGAAGTGGATCTACTTCGAAATGCTTATTCACAAGTAGAACCTCTTTTGTGCAGTTGGAGAGACTATGCTCAAAAGGAAAGAAAACGTGTGGTACAACATTTAGGACAGTGCTGCAAGTTTCAGTCGATTTTCTGAGTCTTAACAGCTGTTCTTTCGTTAAAATGTTCACTTGAAAAGACACCTAGTTTGAACTGAGTAAGTGGAAGAGTTGTGCAAGTGAGGCTGACAACTAATTATAATTTACATCACTAATTTTAAGTGTTCTTTGCTAGCAGAAGCCAACTGTAACAAAAATAATTCTGGCTATTCTTCTACACTCCAATGTACTGCATTAAGAACTTCACAGCCTGTGCTATCCCTCCTCATTATTCTCAGAATGACGACTTCATCTTCATACTTTTAAAATTAATGGCTTTCATTTCAAAGCATTTTTTCCAGTTTCCAAGTATATTTGAGTTCCTCCAATTTATCAGCATCCTTTCCAAACCACAGGGAAGCCATTGTTTATCATTCAAATACTAATTTAACCACCACCATACAGATGTGACTCAGTTTGAATAGGCCATGCCAGACCTCCAAATTCTCTACCAAACATCCTCCAAATATGACTGGATATGAAAGAGTGAGGAGGAACATTTTGACCTCTTCTCAGGATGTAAAGAAGTGATTAAGTCAAGTCTTCTGACCAGTGGCTTTTCCTCTGAGAAAGTCGATCTAATTCTACATCTTTCAGCACAAACAAGCCTCAAAAATTAAAAATAATGAAATCCCACATGCCTGGAAGGGGTTTTATAGTAAAACTTGTTCCTTTCACAAATCCTTATCTGGCAGTGTTGATGTTCCTTCTTAATACCACACCTTGAAGTCTTACAGCTCACATGCTGTTACTTCACAAACCAACATGAGATTCTATACAGCAATATGAAAAAGGTGTAAGTTTAGTCAGAAAATACAGAAAAATCCAAGACTTTTGAGCTCTATGAAAGTTCTGAGAGTTCAAGGGAACAGAGACCAACTATTTGATTTAATGCTGCTGTCAACCCATGGAAGCCCACAGTGTGCTCACAGAACTTCTCACCTCTGTTGTGAGGTAGAGTTGAGCAACAAGGGACACTACCTTGTGAGCTACAGTACCCAGACTGAGGAAAAAAGCTTGGGACAACCTTCCTGCTTCTACAGCAGGCCACTCAGTCATTTTCCTGAAGGCAGGTGCAGGACAAGGCTGTACAACGTAACTGAGCATGCACTGGCTGAATTACACCAGCTTGGAAAATTAGCATGTCATTTAACAGAGCAGTAAAAAGCTGCAGCCAGTATTTTACAACATAAAAGAGAGGTACTTGGTCACCACACAGCTTATACAAATGAAAAAGTGTACTATGTCCTGTACATGTTGTCTTTATGCCCAGTTCGGCTGCACAGTAAATAGCTTTGAAAGAGCTTTTCTTTTTTCTTTTATTACCCTCATTCATGAGCTGTATTGCAGAATAGCTTTTCCCCAGCTATTTTATCTACTTGTGCCAAGACACTTGTGCAGATGCACTGCAAAAGGTATCACAAAATTGATAAGGTTTAACTACATTAACCCAGGCAAGAAAAGTTGGTCTTAATCCTCAATCAGCTCACAATGAGGTTCACCACATGGTGTCACAGAACTTTGTGCCAGCACAAGTAGCAAAAGGTGCAGGCAAGATCACTTTCAGAATTGCTCTAAATTGCTGCTCCTATTAGAAGAAACTACAGCATTAACCTGAACTTCTTGCCAAAATGCCTAACTGTACTAGCACTGATACCAGACCACCACCAGCAGGCTTTTTCTCTTAGTGAAATTTAGCAATTACCTTCACCAGTAGAAAAAGCACACTTTTTATCATCTTAGGTTCACATTTTAGTCAGGAAGCCATCATTTGCTTCCATGAATCCTTTTTAGTAGGGAGCAACCTACTTGCACACTTTTATTCACACTTGCTTCTCTATTTCCACACCTCACTACACAATTCCCACACTTTTTCAGGGTGCCATTGTGTACAAACAGAACCTGTTCCTGGCCTCAGAACCCATTTTCTGTCAGAAGTAAAGCTCTTACAAAACCAATTACTTGACAGATAAAAGGAGGAGAGGAACAGGAGAAGGGCGAGGATGAAACAACTGATGAGACATCATGTGCCATTTTCCGCTCCACTTGTTCTTTTCCATGCTTTACTGTAAGTCCAGATAAGGACAGGAATAAAAAACAACCAACCTACAACACATTGCAGCATGCCAACACACTCCTGTGCAGACTCCACACAGTGTGAAAGCAGCAATATGTCCTTCTCTGCTATTAGAGGTCTGTGGCCCAAAAACCTACAGTGACTATTGGTAAAAACACAGTTCAGTTTCCAAATTTATGCAAATTTTAGGACCTCAAAAACTAGAAATTACAAGGTGCCACCACATGTTTAGTTACAGACACTGCCACTGGTTATAAGTAATCATTGTCTTACATTCAGGCCCCAGAATTTAGTTACAAATGATGACTTTGCCAGTTGACAGATACAGCAGATTCTCCTACAAACTGAATGTCCTAAATGCTTCATCACACCAGACAAAATAAATGCAAGCTAAGTAAGTACTTCTCCTGAGAGTTAACACCATTTCAAGACCTTAAACCTGCCTTTCAAGAACAGCACATGTTTAAGGTGAAGGTTAAATAAAAGTAAAAACAATTATTAGAAGAAGTTCAAATGGACCTGCTACAATTTTTAAAATAAAACTGCTTAATTAATGTCTACTGTTAGATGTCCTTACTGGACAAGGAACTGGATACAAGAGAATTGCAGGTGCTTGTGTACAAACTCCACCACATTCAAGATATGCTTCACCTGCTCTGGGCTCTTGAAGTAAATAAGGAAGCAGTTCAGCTGTTTAACCACAGTTACTTTAAGGTTCTGCCTCTGTTGTAACTGACATACTTCAGGTCCAATATTTGCATTATTATTGTTTTAAAAAGTAACAGAACTAGAGTTGAACAACACACTGACATTTAGTCAAATTAATTTTTTTTTTTGTGTCCCATTGGAACCCTTAAGCAGAAGGGTGCCACTGTAATTAAAGTCAGTAAAACAAAATGAGCACATTCCATACAGGACATGGTCTCGGGGTTCTCAGTAGGCACCTAAAATTGACAAGAGACTGCTCTGCATTACTCACTCTGGAGTAGGTACTTCATTCACAAGTGAGATGTGGAGAGAATAGATTCCTTCATGCCTCAATTGCATGCTTGAACCACACTATGGACCCAGAGGTTAAACCAGCAAGAATAACACCGTAAATACTACAAAATTCTTCAGAGCACCAGGCATTTGAGACACTGAAAAAGCAAGGATCCACTCTACTGGCATCAACAACAGTCTGGCAGTAACCTGATTTTTTGTTTAACTGTATTTATTTGATGACCTGTTCTCCTTCTGCCCCGTGCTGACAGTTACCTACGTGGCAGTCAGGGATTCTTGTAAGTAAATACTCTTGTCAGATATAAAGATAACAAGCACCTGGTTATATGAAGAAAACTTCAACCCACACAAATACTTGTGGGTTTTGTTAGCAAAAAGGAATCCTGAGAAGCTTTGATAGTTCTTTTCAGTCATCAGAACATTCTTTCATGAAGAGAACTGGCTTTTTGCTATTTAAAATAGAGTAGCAAGGTTAAAAAGATCATTAAAGCATGACTTCCAAAAGTGACTAAACACTGAAGTTCCACTTTTTTCTCCCCTTACAACTCTCACCCAACCTTGCAAACCAGTCCTAACTTAAATAGCTGAATTCTGGCTGATCTACATTCTCGAATTTGTTATGCAGTTCTGAGTTACTTGGCATTTCACCTTTATTTCATGTTATTTTGGTAGATCCTTACCAGATTAATATTGTATGTTTTACAGGTCAGATCATCCAAGCTCTGGTTCTGCAGCTTTTCTGTTATTAGTGTTACCATGGTAGTTGTTCCTTTTCCACTGCTCACACAGAAGTGTTGGAGGCTCTTCAGTCTCTTCTTTCAATACTCATGAGCCATTTCTGTTTTGATCTAGAATCTTGAGATTTATGCTTCCATCTTACTGCCAAAGTTTATTTCCAAATGCTGTCAGTGTATCATGTCTGGTTTCCTGTAAAATTTGAATAGAAAAGAGGAAAAAGTCAGAAAAAAATCTTGTGCACATCATAATTAGTATCGTAACAACACAACTCTAATTTGGACTATTCCTTCATGCAAATACATCACTCTATGACCAATGCTGATGGCCTGGCACTTCAAATTACACATCTCTGCTCATGAAAGAATACTCCTATTTGAGGTTTCACTGATTAAAATTTCAGAAAGGAGATGAGACTCATTAATGGTGAGGATCAGAGTATTATTTGGCTGTTTCCTACTGTTGAACTGATTCTATCTAGGAGTTTCATCCAAGGCAGAGGGAAAGTTTTCCCTCATTTAAACTCCTGAAGCCTAAGCCAGGTATATTAGAACAGCATATGGCACAGGCAGATACCCACGATAACTCTTCTGCATGTTTAACACTATTTGGCATTTTAAGGCATTCTACCATATTTTTCACCATTAATCCCTTCTTCAAAAGAAAAATGGAGCAGTGGGTACCTTAAACACTATACTCGCTTCCCAAACCCTCAGCTACTTTTAAATATCCTGCCCTGGGATTTTGTTTCAGCTTTTATTTTAAAGGTTACATAATTGTTACCTGTCAGCAAACACCAGATCTCGTAACCAGGACAGATTCCCATACACATAAAAGTACCACAGACAACAGCTTTGATATCTTTATTCTGTGAGCAGTCATCTAAATCAAAAGCACTAGGTTCATCAGCTACCTCTTTTTATCCTAAACATCCTCCACATATTTTCTTTCTCCCGCTCTCTCTAGTGACCTGCATTAACCGTTCTTGATTATTTAAGTTGGTCAAGCATATTCAGGGACCACTTATGGTATATCAAGCAGGAAGAGATCCTCATAGAGGTGTTTCCAAACTTAGACACGAAGTTTTGGGAATGAACATTGATGCTTCTAGGACTATAAGTTTACGTACATTTTCTACCTTAAACATCTACATTTTTTTAAAAAGGTAGAAAATTATTTTCAAATAATCTTTCCATAAAATATTGCCTCTTCCACACTACTAATTAGCTGTTTAAATAACCAGTAGTAGCAGGGAAAAAAAGCAACTTGAGGCTATGAGTCAACCCACTTAAAACGAAGATATTAATATTAGTAATGGTGATGTTAGACTATCTTTCAAACCTGCTGCCTGTAAGTGCATTCTCAAACATGACTTTCATATGCTAACCATGCACTATTTCACCTTCACAGCAGTCTGCTACACACCAGCCTCCCTCAGCCTGGGAGCGATCCCACAAATATAACTTCTGCCCAACTTTTGACCTTGTTCTTATATCTATTTTTTTTTTTTGTTATAAGATACTAGAAATGCTCTTCCACCACAAATAATGCTACCCAGACAGCTGGAAATTCAACTGGTCTGTTTTTACTATGTGTATCCTGTCTTTCAGGAAAGCACACAACAACTTGAAATATTTACATCTTGTTCTGAAATTACACCAGGTCAAATACTAAAATACCCCCACATTCATGCACTGACTGGTAAAAGCCACATAGACACTGTTCAATGTGAGCAGTCAAAGCAAAGTGTGGTTCATGAAATATTGAAGCCAAGTATGAGGGCAAGCATGTGAACACAGCAGTATCTAGAGCAGCACAATCAAACACTGCTGTGTCCCTTTTAAACCTGGTGGAGTTTAAAGTAAATCTTACTGGAGGTCATAAGTTGTTCCTTTACAGATTGAAAACATACTGAAGAGCTTTGTAACTGGTACAAAGACCTTCAGATCTATGTTAAGGATGAATATTTCCACAAGTAAGAGGCTACTAGCTAAGAACCATCTGAAAAGTTCAGCCCATGTTTAGTTACTTCTCTTTGTAAAGGCCATAGAAGAATTTGTGGGGTTTTTTTTTCCTCAAGGCAAAGAAAAATCAAAATTCAATAAAACTACCAAAGATGGGAGAAAAATGGATCTGTAATCAGCTAATTATAGTTTTATTTCGCTTAATACTTCAAATCTTCAAATGTTTCACTGCAATTTTAAGTCAGCTTAATACAAGCTAAAGTAAGGAGAGACTAGACAGAATGATATTAGACTGCAGTTAATGAATCAATTGAATCAAAGATTAAGGGAAAGCGAATGAAATCACAGAAGCATGGCACTTTCAGAATCGTGTTGAATTGCACAGTTACCCACATTCATAAATCCCACCAGCTACTGAAAGTAATACTCAGGCACTGCAACCACTCAGGCCCTTTCTGACAGCATGGAACCCGATCAGTTCTGAAACACAGGCAATGTGGAAAACCCCCTCTACAAGTTTCACTTTAGCAACTCACACTTACCAATAGTAATTTTTCAAATGAAGACATGCTCCACTGACAAAGATTTTATTTTTAAGTAGGGGGCAGGGATGAAAAGGTGCTGTTAGCCAGAAAAGTCTCCATCTGTTTGTTCCCACTTTCTACCGCTCCCCCTCAGGAGTAAATTCCACTTCTCAATATGAAGCACAACCCTAACAGCAGAGGTTGTAGTTCAGATTGGAAGCATGCTTACAAGTGAATTCCCTTCTCATCTTTCTTAAATGTGCTTGACCAGTACATTGGTTTTAACTGCTTTACACTAGAAATCTGTTCTTACCTGGCAGTCCTTGTTGAGGCTGACACAATGGATGTTTAAGTGGTCAAAATGTCACCATCACACTCCTCCCACTGACACGTCACCGTCACACTCCTCCCACACATTCTGGGTTGCACTTTGATGTACCTCAGCTGCCATCACAACTGCCAACACATTCTCTTCTCTGGCTATTTGTGGCCCACAGCAGTGTGCCAGCACAAGCGTTTCTGCTCATCGCAGAGAACTAGATCAAGGAATTTTTATAGCTGTATAAAATCGAAACGCTTCCTTTCGTTTCTGGGAAACGTTGTTTTCCAGCTGGATCAGCTCCCCAGCCTGGTTTGCCATGAACTGGACACAAATGCTTGTGTGGGCGCATTGTGGGATGCTGACACTGCTTGTCCAAATACCTGTCCAACTACAGTGTCAGAAAAAAAAAAAAAAGATACACCACACAAGAAAGCCAATTGACATCAGCATTTCCTACACTGAGCCAGGCAGATTCTTCTTTAATTAGAAATTAGATATCTTCTCCTGAAGCATGGTTTGAACATGTGTCACTCCCATCGTCCTTTTCCAATTTGTACTCCTTTGGCTTGTCAAACTGACCAGCTCAAATGGATCTGAAATCACCCCTGCAGCCTCAGCACCATAACTCTGTGACCAACATCCTGGTTCACTCTAGTTGAGCTATTCATGATCTATAAGGAATTGCTATCCTCGTCTTTGCTAATTAATATTGGCTGCCAGGAGACAAGATTCTTCAGAAAGACTCTAGCTTCACTCAGCTGTTCTCATTTTAGAACTTAATTAATAGGTATTTGCAAGCTTTTTGTCCCTCAGTACCTCCTAGAGGGAAGCTCCTCACTTTATTTTCTTATTCTGGGGGATTTAGTTTATTGTTTCAAGACTCTCTGCTATGGTATGTATTTAATGGATCCACAGAGAGAGTAAGCTGTTTACTTTATGTACTTTTTCTACCATGCTGTTTTTCTAGAGCTGGTTAAAGACAGTCAACTTTATTTTTCAGTCTCTCCTTATCATATTCTTTATGCTTATCAGGCTGAATCCCTCTCAGACTGCTCAGCACTTCATACTAATTGGACTTCCAGTAATATGAACCATTTGACCATCCTTGTTAGGGCAATGTGGATGCTGCTGAATTTGCATGTTTTCAGCTGCCTCATGGCAGAGATCCTGGCAAAATGCAGCCCTGCCCTGCTCTCCAGAGAGCCTGGAGCTAACACACCTCTGCTGTCACCACAGGCAGCAGCGGAGCCAGGCACTGCCAGTTCAAACAGGAATATCCTCCAAGCCTCAAGCTAATAACAATAGCCCTTGCAGCTCCAAGTTGGATGGAGTCCTACAAGATTATGGCCATCCTTCCCTTAGCACACCATCCTTTGTGGAGCCTGATTAGGTAGGATAGTGAGAAAGCTGAGACCTCCAAGATAAACACACACAACAAAAGATGTTACTCACTCTCTGTCCTGGGAGAGACAATCTTCCTACAATCTCCCTGAGCTGGGGGGCAGAGGTGAGAGGTGGGGGAGCAGAGAAGCCATTCCTATTGTTGAAATGCAGACTAATCAAAAGGAATAAATGGAATATAAAAATCAAACTCCAAATGCAAGCCAAAGCTAACATTCCTCACAGCTGGAGAATGAGCTGTGATGGAATCAGTATCACCATTGTCTCTGATTTGAAGGTCTTTTCATTCTGAAGGCTAAGAAAAGTAAAGATTCATTATTGTATCTCTATAGTACTACTAAAGGAGAGAGGATTTATTTCTTTAAAAGTTTAGCTACAAGTAGTAGTGACTTGTAAAATCTCTGCCAAAATTAACAGAGCAGATAGAACAGAAGTGCTCATGTCACGAATTCTGCATCTTCTCAGTGACATCACTGGTGTCTTTTTTGGGAAGACTACTAAAAATATGGATTATCCAACCTCCCAGTCAATTAATGGATGTCAGAGGCTCATTCAATTTGACAAGCTACTTTCAAAGAGATGAAGAGTCCTGATGAAGAACACAAAGCCAATACAAAAAAAAGTCCCTCCTTGGCTCTAAGAAAGTAAAGCAGCCAGACTCATTTCCAACCCACTCCTCCTCCTCCTCTGCATCCTGCAGGACAAAATGTTCCAGCAACAGCTCATCTCAATGGGAAAATTTACATTTGTTTGAAACACTTCTAACAATTTCTTCTCTGTTTCTGGAAGTTCTATCTTGGATAAAGAAGAAGAGATCACAAGATTTTTAAATGATTTCCCCATAAGACAAATGTAGATGTTTCTTGGTGAGCACAGTTCCATTCTTTTCTGCCTGTGGCACTAAAATGACCTGTGAGAACACAGAGGGTTGTCTCCTGTTACTTCACATTATTTCCTATTCTTTGCTCACAGTGCTACATGGAGCCCTTATTACCAACAATCCCATACATGCACTTAGCCTGCTCCCAGCAGAAGGAAAGGATTAGTTGGAGTCAAAATTCCAGTTCGGATAAGCAGGTCCTTTAAAATATTATCTCTGCTTCAGCAAGCCAAAGGAGCTAATCACTCCAGCAGTACTAACTCCAGATCTAGATGATTTTGCTACTAGACTCTAGATGAAAGGTGATGTGATTTTTTGCCTCCTGGCACTTCCTGCAGCATCCAAGAAGCATTTCAAAATTGAAACATCACACAAAACTGATCAAGTTTTAACAGAGCATTGTCTGCCCCATCCCACTTATGCTTAAAGCAACACTAAGTTGGAAGATCAGCTTTTCAGAAACTGCCAAGCTAATATTTTGTGCCATCTGACAAAAAACTACAAAATGTCTAGTTTCTTGCAATGCAAAATTCCAACTCCCAAAGGGGAAGAGAACATTCTATTTCTAAAAATACATATTATTTACTACAGTGCTAAGAAGTTCACTGGGAGGCTAAGCATTCCTTACAACATAAGTCTATTATTAATAACTTTTAGCCCAGAAAAGTTCTTGATAGCAGGCACTTAAAAGAGAATTATTTGGACTCTATCCTTTCCAGCACTAATCTGCAGTGTGGCTATTGTGCAAACCTTCCAAAATTCCACATCAAGTTAAAAAAAAAAAAAAATCAGTTTCAATTAAGAAGTTTCCTACAGTTATAAAGTTATCAAACAATGTTTTGGAGGATTGGTACTAAAAGGGGACACCTCCATTTCCAACATCTTATACTTCAGGAGTCCTCTCAATGCCATTAACTAGCACTCCTTTATTTTCTGAGCTTCTTTACAAAGAGTTTTTAAGCAGTGCATTAGAATAACAGTTTCTGACCAAAAGGGACAAAGAGAGGAGAGTTTATAACCCTGGTTTGTATTCTGTAGAAACTGTTTCACAACCATCTAGAAAATGCTGTTTAAATTGTAGTTGTTCTCCCTGAAGAGTTCAGATGTGACAAAATAAAGGCTTAACACCACTCTCTACATGTTCTAGAACTCTGAATAAACAAACCAAAGAACCCAGTTCCAACATTTGCAATTCAGAATTTCTTTAAAAGGACTCAAGACAGATTTCATGAACTGCAGAACTTCTTCACTTTCTCCATGCAGTGCTTTCATAAGTCAGTTTTTATTAGAAGGAAACTTCAATATTATGAGGTGTTCAAGCTTGGATTCAGGTTGACGCAACTCCAGCACAAAACTCCAAAAAGGGACAACAGGCTAGAAGGCATCCTTTACATCAACTGATGGCCACTGGAGACAAGTTTCAGATATTCCACAGGCTCTGGAAGCACTAGGAATATCAGGAGCTCAAAACTGTCTGCTGAAGAACATACATCAATGTGCAAGGCAGGACTACAGATCATCATTTTAACGTTAAAAACTAGGATTTGGGTTGTTTATGCCTCCAGAGACAGACGAGAATAAATATTAGGTCCACTTACCTCAAATGCAGAAAATCACTACTGAACCCCAAATTTCACTGTTTTGACTCTAAAGCATCATCATGAAGACCAACTGGTCACTGAGGCAGCTGAGACAAAATATAAACAGCTACTAAAATAAGGCTGCATCCTACACACTCACTTCTACTCCATCCCCCAAGCTCCAGATGCAAAAGCTCCTATGAGAAGGACAGGAAGCTTCATCCATCACACACAGCCTTTGGATTCCACTTAAAGACAGGTGATATGCTGGAAAGAGGTTAAAGGTAATACTTGGGTATTACCTTTGATAGTATGGTTTCCCATCAGCAGTACAATTCACCCAGCTTGGCCATGAAACACATACAAAACCAAGACCTAAAATAATCTGATATATTTTGAATTAGAAAAAAACGATTTTACATGATGAACCATTGCCTGTGATAAATATACCACCTTTTACTTCTCAAGTTACTGTCAGTGGTTTGGGTTTGGTTTTGGTTTTAAAGCAAGATGAGCGTTTCCTTCGTTAAACCTTTGTCACAGTTTATAAAGCACACTTCTCAAAGCAACAGAAGTGGTGAAGTAAGCTCAAGAGACTTTTTCCAGGTCATACCTAATTAAAGCAGGGAATATATCACTACAGAAAACTAGGGCTAAGAACTCAGCCCAGCCAGAGGTTAAAGCATTTTTTTCTTGCCAACTCATATCAGCAAAAAGTCTGTCTGTCAGGTTTAAACCTGTCTTTCAGACCTGAAGACTACCTAATACTCATATCACAGACAAGTCATCCTGCATCTTTTAAAGTATCTGTGTCAGACAGGACAACAGATGATCTGTGCCTTGTGTCTGATGCTGTACAAAGATGCTGTTCCAAGATGCTTATGTTACTTATGCTCTTTTCTAAAACAATCCACCACAATGACAGGCAGGGATTTCAGTAATTTTCCTGAAGAATATTTACATCTACTCTGTTTGGAGTTCCATCTGAATGAGCCATCAGCACTGGCCCATGACCAGTCATCTCCCTGCAATGTGAGGTTTGGACTCTTGCTCCTCAGCACTACTGCAGAAAGCCCAAGGCTGTGACGTGTTGAGGAACAGAAGTCTGATCTACTGAGGCTTGAACACATGAACACCAAGCCCTTGGCCTTTCCCATAATTATGAACTAAACGACCTAACAGTCATTATGTCAAGACTACACTAAAACCAAGAGCTATTGCCTGTTTAAGCAATCCAGAACAAAACCTAGTGGGCAATCACCACTCTTTTACTGTAACTTTCAGTCTGTATTACTAAAAGCTCAAAGCTCAGGTCCTACACAAATTACTTTCACCTTCACATACTGCTTTTATAAATATGCTATTTAAAACCAATGGAAGTATTTACAAAGCCTCCAGTAAGATGCAAAATTCAGACTCAAATAGCAATTTATACTGATAATATTAGTGTTTGGAGAAGTCTACCTACCTAGCAGACTTTCACTAAAGCAAGGGATCCAGACTGTACAAGACTCATGATTTTTTTTTTGTTACACTAAGGCTTGAGGAATAAAAAAAATAGATCAAGACCAACTGGCCCTACTACCGAGATATTTGCTTCATTCCACCAGTTAGAAAAGCCAGAGGAAAAAAAAAAAAAGAAAAATAATGAGTACTATCACTTACTTTCTCTTAGCGTTTGCCCTTAAAACTGAGAAGTAAAACAGGCACATATGCATACTTTAAAAATATCCAGGGCTGAAAAAGAAATAGCACTAACCCTTAACTCGTGTGGCAGTGACAGCAATGACCATCCCATGCACATCCTGCTTCCCTGTGATAGAATGGAGCAATATCAGCACTGAAGTGCTGGTATTACCAAAGCCCATGGGTTTGGAGCTGAGGGATTATACAAATCTCTTCCATACATCCTGCTCCCAAAACACACACAGCTAATAAACCTCCTCCTGTTTGCCTGCAGGTTAATTCTGAGGAGTTTCAGACATCTGGTTGGCTTGTTTAAAATAAAAAGCCCAACTAGTAGGTTTGTTTTTATGATCCCAAGTGTGAAATGTTCTTGCTGGAGGCCTCAGGCCAGGTGAAAAACACTTATGTTAAGATGCTACTTCATGGCATTTCAGGGATCTAATGAGCTATATAATCTGCACACAGGGAACTCTCCCTTCATTAGCTTGCATACAACTATGGAAATTAAAAACAAGCAACCTATGGTAGTTCAAATATTTCTCAGTAAATAGTACAGCTGGTGAACTGCAGATAGCACTAAATTTGGAACTCAAGTTCTGAGCAGTATTCTGTAAATATCCATACATCTCAATGCTTACAGCTACATGAAGCACACTTCTCCAAGCCTTACTGTCCCATTTTTCATACTATGAGTAATGTTTCCATCTCATGAGAAAGTATTATGCCCAATTTAGCAGTTTAAGAAAAGTGTGTCTTTGTCTCAAAATGGTAACTCTCCAGAAGATCATTGTGCAACTGCAGTGAATGAGTATATGTATGTGTGTATCCTTATTTTAGAACTTCACAAGTACACTGTTTACATATTTTCATATAAAACCCTGAAGTATAAAGAAAGCAAATTACAGGAAGAGCTTACACAACAGTACAATTGTATCCAGACTTGCATAAAGCAGTTGAAGCTTGCTGCTACATTATCTGTGTGGAAAGAGCATGGAAATGCATTGAACAGATACAAAATATGGTGTGTAGCTGACAACCAAGCTCCATCTCAAGGCCCAAACTTGTTCTCTATCATGGCTCACCATGCATAATTTGTTACTGAAAAACCTTAATTCATCTGGCAGGAGATACCACCTCAAGAGGTGGCACACAAAGATCTCAAGTTGTACAACACTCACCTAGTTACCAGATCCAGAATTCAGAAAATAAAACCCAAGTACCACACAGCTGTCAAATAGCAAAAATTTTCCTTTAAATTAAGAGGTCTTGGTATCACACTACAAATACCAAAACAGAAAGGTAGTTTGAAGAATTTCTTGTTATTGCTCTTTGCTTTGTTAAACTATGGTCCTATCAACGTAATTATTGGTTGGTTTTCAACTTGTGTTTTGCACATACCACGAACTTTTGAGTGGTGAAGTCTCTGAAGGGATCTGCACTACATATAATCTGCTCTACATGTGAACCCTGAGTGCACAAATGCCCCAAGTATGAGCAGACCACAAATTAAAGTCCATTAAAATAATGGAATGAAACATGAAGACAAAAGCAGCACACATCAATACTGTGTGAGCTTTCAGCATTCAATTCAGACATTACTTCAAGTGTCACCAGGGACATCCCTCTTGCCAGACCTATTAAAGGTACTTCAATAAAAATTAGTTCAGTTGAGCTGTGCAGCTCTTACTATTTCACTAGACTATTTCAAAAGCCAGATAACTACTCTGCCTCCATGCAGTCAGCCTTCAAGCAGCACACTGAACAGCTGGATTCAGGAAATGCTGTGTTAGAGGGCAAGACACAAACCAAGGGGTACACACTGCAGTAGGCATTTAGAAAACGCATTTGTAACAATTACATCAACTAAAAGAAATCTCACGAGACAAAGTTAGACCACGTAAGAGAAGACAGCTATGTAAAGAGGAAAAAAGTGAACTATTTTAGCTACATTAGTATGATTGTTTTTTCTTTAAATACTGAAAGATCACCTTTGCTTGATGGAAAAGCTCAGTGTTGAGGTGGTACACAGAAAATATTATCTGATGGTCAATGAACAACTCATTACTTCTACAAACAAGTTCTGTGGAAAGATTCATTTGCCCAAGTGGATTCATGGAAGTCACCTGAACTCCAAATTACAAAGTTTACTCGCAGAGATTGGGCTACAAAGCTTTAATGTAAAATCATGCCCCTATATGGGAAGCAAAGAGGCACAAGATGCCAATTAATACACAGGTACTACAGACCATAATTCAGTCAGTATAAGCCAAAATAACTTTTATTTGAGCACAAAAATGCCAGGTGAAAAATAAGTGTTGAGGACAGCCTTTACTTTTGATCTTCCCTGACTGGACAGAAATTTAGCAGCTTTGAATGGCAGCAGGTAATTCACTTGGCAAGTTCAGCATGTAACGTTCTCAGACAGCAAATGTGCACGGGAGGACAGGACCAGGAGTGTTTGGAAGGGAAATGGAACCTCCCACTCGTGCAGTTACCTTTACAGATGACAGCATTCTGACAAGATTGACTTTGGTAACGAAACTGAAGGACAAAACAGTAAAGATTTATCTGGTGAAGCCAACAGTAAAAGATGTAGTGTGTCCTTTTAGCTCTTCACCTGAAAACTTGGTCTTTCAAATGTTCTTTCAGTGCTGACAGGACGTGTACTTCACTTAAGCTTCCTTTAAAAGAAGCCTCTGAAATTACATCTAGGTTCCTGGCATCTCACACATGCAAAGGTTAAGCACACTCCGGTCTGCATCAAGCAGTAACAATTTTTCTGCTGAAGATCTGACACAAACCACTGCGCTAGGGGAAGTCGCTGGCTGAGCACCTGGACCCAAGAAGTACTGAAGTGACAAATAAGCTTCTGACAGCTGCAGCCTTTTCTGCAGGTGCAACAGGCATTTACCTCATCACAGTGTGGCTCAGCTGAACAGCTAGTTTAGAACTCAGAAACAGGTTTGGTTTTATTTTAGCAGCTTGCGCTCCAGTGAGAAAAGGGCAAAGGGAAGCTCCCCCCAAACTAGTTCTGAAGTTTAAGACTCTGTATTTAACAGGACTATAAAGTGTAATCTCAAGGATACACAGCATTTTGTAATCAGCTATATTAGCAAGATTTGAGTGTCACACTTAATACAGAAAAACCTGCCACAACCGTGAACACACCTTGAAAGCGTTTTCTTGAACACAGCTCCCCCACAATCCTGTTTAATGTCTGTAATACTCACAAACAACTACTAATAACCTGAAGTACACTAAGCACACATTTCACCATCCACATTACCTTTAACTTCCCAACACCAGGTGATGCTGCCTTACTGGTAACATTTTGTGCGTTCAGAGTGGTCACTGAGGTAATCCCAGCTAACAAACATTCAATAGCTTTAGCAAAGGACTATCAGACTTTCTAAACCTCTGCTCAATTTAACATTGCAGCACAATTTCAAAGGGTATCTGTCCATCTCCTTAGAGCATCCAGTGGAAAGAATGATTGGAAGATCAATTATTCCAGCTTGTAGCCAGGCACAATAAAACTTAACTACACTCAAATACATCTGTGTGATGAGAATAAACTGCTACACATGCACGGACTATAAATAAGGCAATGATAAGAGCAAGTCTAAGGGAATTACTGAATGGTAGAGATGTAAAAAAAGTTTATAGGGAGAGGTACTGGAGAAGAAACAACAAACAGCACTTACAGAACCGTGTCAAACAACCCCAACAAAGACAGGGCTCAGAAAAATCCATTTCTATACAACACAAGATTCATTATGTGCATCAAGTTCAACAGGGAAACGATATGAGAACTAAGATTTCAAAGAGAAAAATGCACCCATAGAGGTGTCAACAAATACTTACAAATACAAATCCAAGAAAAATACTCTAAAGAAAAACTGTTCCAAGTAGTGGAGCTTATCCTTCAACACACAGCTTGCAATGCAAGTGCAATTTCATCTCAAGAATGGACAGCTTCAAAGAACCCTAACCACAGATGACTTCAGCCACCCTGTAACACCTGGAATTATTTGCAAGGTACTACATGTAGGCTGTTATGTGATATATTTAAATACAGGAGAGAAACAAGGCATTGGTTAGGTTTCTTTAAAAAAAAAAAAAGGTTTGGAGATCAGTTTGAGGTTAGGCCTGTCTTCATTCCACGTCTGCCTTCAGAAAAAGGTGAAAATTCATGTGACTGGTCTCCAATTCCCCTACATTCAATCAGAACCTCCGGGAAGAGCGGGAACCTCTTGTGAGCACTAAACAGCTACAAACAGGTGTGCAGCACCCACCTTGTTCACTGGGACATCAGCATAAGAGGGTTTAGGGACAGGGAGGAACCTGTGAGTTCACATACCTAAATTTCACAGACTTCTGCTGCTGGGAGGTAAGCAAAGGCTCTACAGCAAATGCAGTCCTTGGGGGACAATCATAGCCAGAGAGCAGTTCCCAGTGGTGTGTGGGAGAACTCCTGGAGCAGGAACCCAGCTCAGTTCCATTTCTGTGCTTCCCGTGATCTGCTGCTGGCAGAGGAGGCTTGTTACATGTAGGAGAACAGCAGGAAAGACTCAAGACAGCCTGAAAATTCTGCATAACTGTAACAAGTTGGAAAACTGTTCTGCATGTAATAGGATACAACTGAGTTCTGAAAGGCACGCTCAGGCAGGATTAAATGAACAAACAGGAAGGCAAGTTCTCCAGAAGCAAGCTGTGAGCTAGGTGGGATCAGCAGGCTGACCTTGAAATGAGTGTTAAGCTGGTGTAAAAAAGTCAAATGTATGGGGATGCATAAACAGGAATATCAGCTCCAGGGCATATGAAGCCATTTTTTCACTCCACTCAGCACAGGAAAGTCTCAGTTGCAGTACAGACTTGGGCTTTGAGTACCACACTTGAAGTCAGCCCAATGTGAACTAACTTGAGAGAACAAGCATGATTAGAGCTGAGAAAAACATGACCTCTTGGGAAGACCTGAATACACTAGTTTTATTTAGGACAAAAGTATCACAAGGGTGGAGGGCAAGACGCAAGGAAATAGGAACATTGCAAAGAACATTGCAGTTCAAATATTTTAAAAGATTACTTACTACAGAGGAAGGAATAGCTGTCCCTTATGTCCAGGGAACTAGGCAGTAAGCTTGACCTGCAGTAAGGAAGACGTCTGGTTTCATTTAGAACAAGTTTTAATGCTGAGGACAGCAAAGCACTGGACTAAGTAGAAAGAAGAGCTGCTCAGGTTTCTGTTATGAATCACATTAGATGTGCAGTACCAGTATGGGGCAGGAGACTCACAACCAGCCTACACCTTTCAGAGCCCTACTTGCTTTTTTTTTTAATGACAAACTCAGCTTCAAGCCCTGTAATATTTTTGCTTATCCTCCTACAGTGTGTTTTGAGTTTCAATGAACAACATGTTACTTTTCTGATTTTTCAAATTAAAACTTCAGGATTTGCATAATCAGGTTATTTTGTTATTACCAAAAAAAAAAAAAAAAATCACACCTGCCCCATACTTTCTTCACACAGAAATAAATCCCCTCCAATCCCCCCCGTGGCAGCATGCAACTTTCAGCAATATTGCAGTATCCTGCTGCATCTTTCTTCTGACCAAGAGAAGCCAGGAGCCTATTACTTCAGAAAGACAGGCATGCTCTGCCTTCTAACAACCCAGCAGGGTGATGTAATGGCTTTCACTGATGTGGTGTCAAGGCACTGTCACACAAACATGTGCTGCACCTTTGACACCCACTGCTTCAGGCTGAGTTAGGACATCCTGAGGATGGAAAATGCTGCACACGGCAGCCAAATACTCCAAAACAAAAACTAAGATATGCAGCATTTTACAGACGGGGAGCTGATGCAAAGAGCATTAGTTACAGCCAGTCAGAATTCACATTTAAACTGCAAAATCTGAAGTCACCAAAGCACAGAAGAATTAACTCTTAAGAGCTCAAGCATAATGAGGCCACCTAAAAAGCACAAAACAACAAAAAGTACTGTCCTTTTTCATCCTCTTTAATAGTTTGGTACTACAAGTATTTATCCATGTACTTTCCTGCTTTATTAAATGACATTCTTCTGACTTGTGAAGCAGCAGCCCACCTTATCCTCCAGCAGTTCAGCAATTTCTTATCCAAAAATTGAACCAGAAAAGTCTGGTCAGGATGGGGTGCTAATGGAAGAAAAGGATGAAGTCAGCAGGCACATATGCAGCCAAGCTCAAGGGGACTGCTGTGCATTCTGAGAAGGGAACAGGCCAAGCACCAGGCTGGCACTGGAACATGCTGGCTCATGTGCCTGTGCCAGCAGAATCTCCAAACCAGAGACACCCCTGTTGTCTCTTAACCTTTGGCAGCCTCTTCCAACAGGCAGCAGCACTTCAGTTCAGCCTCGGAGTTACTCACACTTCTCAAATTCATCAAGGTTCAACTCTGTTGTTTCATTTCATCACTTTTAAGAAATGAAAAGATGAAGTGCTGGGTACTTGTTCCTTTCCCCCTTCCCATTACAAGAAATGCATGCTGTACTTTAGCCAATTCATGTAAGTAGTTCTTGAATGCTGTTTTCATTAACCCTCTCTCCTCTCATTTACTGAATACTGCATCAAATTACACTCTGAAGCACAGCAGTAGTCTTGAGGCATGCTCACACACCACTACCCTCCATTCCAGCAGATAGCAATGAATTATTTGCCACTACTATCACAGTGAGCAAAGAGGTTCCTTTTTTTTTCAACTAGGATTATAGTTTTAACTGTCAGTTCATCAAAAACACTACACAGACATACAAATAGATCCTAGGTATCTAAATGGAGACCAGCACTTAAAAAAAATCAATAAATCACATCCTCAAACAGTCCATAGATCAAAAGTCTCCTATGTTATGAAAACATAACATGATACAAAACCCACCTGCAACCTCAATGGCCATTTACACATTGACTAAGAAATGCTGAGCTGCAGAAGGCAGAACCTCAGATCCAGACCCATCCTGCCTCAACTACGTTCCCACAATTCTGTTTCATAACCTACATCACACCTGAGGCACCAAACTTTAACCTCTTCCATATTCTGCATACTACTTTTGGATAGTGGAAGCTGATAAAGCCATAGGGTTTGACAGATCCAAATGACAGCTTTTGTCACTTGCACCCTTCCTCAAACACAATAAACTTTCATCCCTCTAAAAGCAAAGGTGGTCAGATCAACAGAGACCTTGATGGAAGACAGAAAAGTGCATTTTTCATTGGGAAAGCAGGGAGGAGTTAAAGGCAACAGACAATTCTTGTTTTAAAGGTTCATTACAAACAAACTTTTGAGGGTAGAATAAAGAACAAAAACATCATACAGTATCCAGTAGTAACTGTATGAGATGGATGAATACTTTACCAAGACAAAATCTAAAGCCACAATTAAGAAGGTGAAACAACACGTGCACAGTACTGAAGGAATGATTTAGAGCCACTGACATCAACACAAGCTGTGCAGAGCAAAAATTAAACATGCTGCAATAATAATCTGAACTGCCCAATTAGGTTAAAAAATACATTTACCCTACAAATTAAAAAACCTCCCAAACCCCTCGAAGGCATTAATGCTGTTCACAATGTTATTTGAGATGCAAATTAGGGACCTAAAGTTAATATAACACCAACAGAAGTTTCTATTATTCCCATTCATGGCTCAAGGGGAGGTGAGAGTAGAAGAGAAGCCACAGCCCTGTTGTATGAGGTCTTATTAGGACAGTAAAGGTTTTCCTTCATTTTTAATACCTTCACTTTAATGCAGAAATGGGCAAGCTAAAAATGTGATCTTTCATAACCCAAGACAACTGAAGTGAATTAACAAATAAACAGCAAGTCAGTTGTCAAGGCTGGCTGGATAAGGGGACTCTTAAGGAGAAACAAGTATTCTTGAAAAAAAATGGAATTCAGATCCTGTTTTCCAGCATCACAGATCTCAGGCTAAAGCACAAAACTAAAGGTATAGACAGTGGTGCTGCAGTTATTTCTTCAACTATTTCCTGTACCAGCTGGGTTCCAATTTTGAAGCTCAGCAAACACAGACACAGATTTTTCCCATCTCAAATGCCCTCCCCACAATGACGTGTAGGTCTTGGTACACAGAGTCAGTTTTGCAAATGACGTTTCTAATGACAGCTCCAGGCAAAACACTGTTTGATTTCACACCCTTGGCTCTATCTGCACAGACAGACCCACACACACTGAAGAGCAGTTGCCATCACTGGCACTGGATGTCCCAAGCTCTGGGCCTGATACATCACTGACAGAATTCTCCCCAGTGCTTTCCTACAGTTTAATTTTCACGGGAACTTAGAGCAATGCTGTCATATCAAGTTCAGAGCAATGATGTGAACATCAGGTGATCAGAACCCTTGATCTTACTGTTAACACCCAACATGCAAACCGTGGCAGCTGCATTTCACCAAAATACACTCAGGTTCAAACAGCAGAAAGCCAATTATATTAGTTTTGTTACTCAGTAAATATCCTAGCTGAAACACTTGATATTACCTTAAAGCATGATATTCAACTGCTTGCTTAAAAAACAGTGCTGTCAGTAAACTGAGAACCATAACCCAGATAATGTATTTAGTAACAACCCTGCCTACTTCCTCTCCTCAACCTAAAAATTAGCAGAAACATGGCCCTCAGAAGTTATTTACGCCCACTGCAAAGCATTAGCAGTTAGCTGAGCAGCTTCTTGCCAGCTTGCTAATGATATTATTCCCCAAAACAACCAAAAAAGCCAAAACAGCACCAAATGGAGAAAAGGCTATGTTAAGAGCTACAGTTACCTCAATTTCAGGTTTCTCTACACTCAACAGCACCACAGTATCCAGCTGGATCATCACAACAAAAAACTGTGGGGCAGCTGAGAAAGGAGTTAAAAATATGCCACCCCCTCTTTTTTTTTTTTTTTTTACAGACCTCCTCTTGAGTGAGAAGCAAATCCTTAAAGAAAGCCATTTTCTGAAAGTATTACTGTCTCAATCCCCCTAGCAGAGTGTTTACAGTTAAGAGAAACCAACAAAGTGAAGATTTTATTTTTTTTTTAACAGACTCATCACTGGATTGCAGGACTTCAGTGCAAAGATCTCATTAAGGACACAAACTTTATGACAACCAAAAAGCACAGTGTCCGTGTGAATGGCTCCCTCACAGCTGCACAGAGACAAGAGATTAAAACTTACCCACCAAGAAAGTATCAGACACTGCGCTGACTTCAAGTACCTGTATTTCTAGCCATGAATTTCTCCCCTAAAATAGAACAGGGCTTGCTTCTGCTGATTAACCCTTCCTTCAGGAGTGCTCATGAAGCCTCCACAGGTTTTCACATGTAGCTTCCCCCCCCCCCCCAGTAAGATTATGTTACTTACAATATCTACAGTAAAAGTAGCAGATACTTCCACAATGGACAGGAATCTCCAGCATTTTGAAATAGAGTACCTGCAAGATCATTCTTACATGACTATCAGATCTCAAGAATGAAGTAATGTAAAAACACTCCAAAACGTTTATTTCACAAAAATAAAAATTACAGTTTAAAGCAAACAAAGTTTTGTCTAAAAAGAAAGCACAAAACTTGGGAGCTTACAAGGGAGAGACAGAAGCTCACTGTTGCCAAAATACAAAATTTCTGTTTATATTATGATCCTCAACATACACAAAAAATGTAAATCATAACATAAATACTAATATATTCCACTAAAGGCGTAAGGAGACTTCTTACTAGTATTTAAGACACCTCAAAGCAGAACCAGAGAGGACAAATTCTTAGAACAAAACTCAAAGCCAGCATCAAAAAAGTGGAGGAGCAAGGAAAGAATTGTGTTTGGAAAGTTTTAAGTACACCATGATGCTAAAGGGAATAATCTATCAAACCACAGGAGGTGACTAGAACTGCCATCATCACTGCTCACACAAAGGAATGTAGATTGGGGGGAGGCAACAGAGGAAGGGGGAGAAAGCACAGAGAAGGGAAAAGGAGAAGGAACTAAAAAAGGGAGCCACAGTAATGGCTACCAGACTCTCAAGGAATTCCTAAAGGAAAGAATAAATCCTTCAAGGTTTTGTTTTAAATAAAGCAATCCACGCAATAAATTGCACTCTTCTCAGTACAGTCAGACTTTCAGTTTATCTGCCCACCATATTTTCATAAATACAGTTTTACACCTCTACTAAACTTCTAAAGCTTAACACAATGGTTGCAAATATAAATATTTCTTCTTTCAGCCTCCTCGTTTTTCCGAATCATAGTACCTTGCAGAAAAACAGAAGTAGGGAAGTTTAACTATCCTGAATTTAAAATTCTCCTTTACAATTATTTCACCAACTTTAATTCCCCAGTTAAAGACACAATAACTACGGGTTACGCACTGGCAGGTAAAGGCCGCTAGAGGACTGCCAGATCACCACTGGAACATCCCAAAAGGGTATCTTATCCTTAGGGGGCTGATCTTGCAGATCAGTATTTTAAGTCTATGTCTAATAGGCAGCACTTCCATATGATAAAGAGTAGCATCTTGCTACTGATGCACAAATAGTGCTCATTAAAAACAGCAGACATATTAATATGAAGAGTATTTCACAGAAGCTCAAAATGAGTGAGTAGTAAACCCATTTTCTAGTTCAGAGTTCCACCAGCTTACGTAGAGCTACTTGAAATGCATGTTTTAGTCTCCTGCCTCTGAGTGCAAGTCTTCCAGGCATTTTTGGAAGCTCAGTAAGTGTAAGGATAGAAGCTCTCTGGGCTTGAATAAGTACACTGCACCTCCAATAAAACCAGATCAAGTAACATGCTTCATCAGGAAAGTTTTTGCTATTCAGCAAACATTGTGCTCCACATTTCATAAGTCCGACTCGAAGCAAGCAGGTCATTCACAATTAAAACACACCCAGAAACATTTTAGCTTGCCACAAGAGATATAAACTTACTGGTTCTTGCCAAAAATGGCAAATTTTTCTCATAAAAATATTTGCTATCAGGCAAATGAATGGGAGACAATGCAACAGTAAAAGATCTAATAACTGTTCTCAGGAACTAATTTTCATGTAAACACAGCAAACCAGAAAATGGATTTTACCAGCTGGTTCAACTCATCCCCAGGCCTAGGACGTGGCACTCATGGTGAAAGCCAGGGACTTCATGGGTCAGAATCACACGGCCCCTCTCAACCCTGGAGTCCCAAAGCTGAGGTGCTGCTCCAAAGCTTCTGGAAGCTGGGATGGGGATGTCATTCCCTAAAGGGGAAAACGCCTCAACTTTTCCATCCCAACCCCAGGAGCTCCAATCCCTGAACACCAAACCTGAGAAGCCTCACAGGGGGTGGCTGCTCTATCACACAGCACCTAAAGCGATCTCCTGAAATAGCACCCAGAATTTCACACATTTCTATCCAGCCTTCCAGCAGGCCAAAAGACATTTAATAAGCCAAATAACCAGAACAAAGCCATGTTACTGTCCTCAGAAAAGCTGGGATAACACAAAGAGCCCGTTCACTCGCCCCACTGAGCCCAACTGGTCCTTACACTTCGGGGCCATAAACTAGAAATCAACTTTCCTGTTGCTGGAGGGGAGAGGGAGGAAGAAAATAACCACCGTTTGCACCCAGGAATCATTATGGAAGGCAGCTATTGTGGAAAAACATGCACCTCCTCAGAGGTAACTCTATCCTTGAGCCAGACAGGGGGGGATCGCCTCAAAATCGCCGGGATACGTGCCTGCAGACATGTGTTCGCAGGGCAGCGGCACAAAGGAATGTCCGAGCCCCGCCGGGGCCGGGCACCTTCCCTTCCCTTCGCTGCCCGGCCGGGCCAGGCCAGGGCCCCGGGAGACACGGCAGCGCCGGCAGCCGGCCCGCATCGCGCCCCTGTAGCGCCTATTAACGCTAATAACTTAATTTTCGGGGGTTACGGGTTTTCTGCCTCCCGGCGGGGACGCCGCCTCCAGCTCCCAGCGGGCGCACGGCAGCAGCGGGGTGCGGGGGGAGCGCGGCCCGGGCCGAGCACCGACAGGAACGACAAAATGCACAATATCCACACGGCTTTACCTATCTGCCGAGGTAACTGGAGGGATGAGCAGCCCGCAGCCCTGCGGCAGCAGGAGGTGCCGCTGCGGGGAAGCGCAGCCTCGGGGTGACACCCCCGCCCCGCAGGGTCCCCCGGGCCGCGCTCGCTGCCCCGCCCGCCCGGAGCTGCGCGGTGCCCGCGGCCTGCTGGGCTCCGCGAGCGGCTCCGAGGATGTCCAGGCCGCCTCCCCTCTGCCCCGCACTGCCTGCGGGCCGCCAGCGGGGCTGTTGCCTGTCCGGCTGCTGGCTGCAGGGCTGTTACTGCCTGTCCGGCTGTTACCTGCAGGGCTGTTACCTGTTACCCGCCCGACTGCTGTCACCTGCCGGCCGCGCTCGTTGCCCCCCGCCCCGTGCCCCCCGTAGGGCAGCCGCCGGTACCTGCGCGGCCGCGCCGCCTCCCCCGCGCGTATGGACCGGGCTGCTCAATGGCAACCGAACAAAACACCGCCGGCCACGCCCCCTCCACCGCCCGCCCGCGCCCATTGGCCGCGCCGCCCGCCGGCCGAACCTTGACCCGCCCTGCCATTGGCC
>VZTJ01004884.1:681594-721172 GCA_013397795.1 Orthonyx spaldingii
GCCCACAAAGGGGCGGGGGGCGGGCGCTGCCCCGGTCGCGGCAGGGACGCGCAGCTGTGGTGCCGGGTGGGGTGGGGAGCGCGCGCCGGACTACAGCCCCCAGGAGGCCTTGCGGCGGCGCGCCGCTTCTCATTGGCTGCGCGGCGCGCGTGCGGAGGGTGAAGGTGCGCTTGGCGCGCGGGGTGTGATGACGTCATGGCGTGCCCGGATGGAGCGGCAGGGGGGATGTGCACCCTCCTCCTCCTCCTCTTCCTTTTCCTCCTCTTCTTCCTCCTTTTCCTCTTCCTTTTCCTCTTCCTTTTCCTCCTCTTCCAATTTGTCTTCCTCCTGGCTCTTGGGATCCTCTCTGCCCGTGCTCATTTGGCCCCCGGCCTCCCTGTGGTGGGTTCTGGTGCTTGGGAAATCGCAGTTCGTCTGCTTCCACGGTCCTCGTCCGTATCCTTGGCAGGGATTTGGCTCCATCCTTGTGAGCAACTTTTGTTCGCAGAATTCCCCGTTGAAAACAAGTTATCCCTGAAGCATTTCATTGCTAAATCCTAGCCAAACTCAGAATTAATTTTTGGTTTTTGGGGGTTTTTTTGTTTTTTTTTTTTTAAATGAAGTCATAATAATGTGTTCGCCTCTCACAACCCGAGGCTGCCCCAGAGCCCCCCGGCCCTGGAGCAGGCTCTTCGCGGCGCCGTGTCCGTGTGCTTACACTGCCCTCTGCTTGCCCGCTCCCTGCTCCCAGCCAGGCCCGCCGGGAATTCCTCATTTCCCCCCCAAAAAACGGAGGGCAGAACGCCACCCAGCATCTGCCGCTCGCCGCACAAGAAACGTTCCTATGGGAGTTTCTCCGAGGCGGCCGTGAGTCAGCCGGAGCGAGGAAGTGGGATGTGTTTGGACAGCAATTATAGCGTGCACTTGTCAGGGCAGAGGCTGCTTTATGTGGGTGCATAATCCTTAACGTCATGAGAAACCAAACCCGGATTTACTGTTGCCCACAGGCCTAACATTACTGCGGTGCAGGTATTTCTTATTCATGGTAACTGTTAGCGAGCTCTTCTTGTCCCTGTGGCAACCATCTGTTCTTTCAGCCTTCTGCAACCTGTTCCGTGTTTGCACATGGAGTTGTATTTCACTCACCTTTCCCTCGACCCACGAGTTTTTCAGATGAATTTAGCTTATTGCCTTGTGAGATTTTGCTGAATTACAGGACAATGCCCGAGTTAACGTCACAATGCAGAGTCCAAACCAAAATTGTGTTCCTGGGAAATGCGTACTTTGGCTAGCTTGCTTTCAAACTTTAACCTTAAGAGACCAATAAATCAAACCCAATTTTATTTCAAACAACATTACCAGGTTTTGCTGCTGGCCTTCATCACCGTCCTCCCATCTTTTGCACTCTCTACAACCCTACAGTACTTTTTTTCACATAGTTTTCCAAGATTCCTTCCTTATTATACAATGAATATTTAAATCAGTGTTCTAGTTCTCTGTAAGATCAACACATACTTCTCTTCAGAAAGATCTTGCAAGCGATTACAGGTACACAGAAGAAAGTACACAGCTTTCTCCCATCGCTCAGCCCTGGCTCCTGAAATGCTTTATGATTGTGCTCATTTTGCTCCTGGCCTTATTGTGGATTCTGGTGCATGGGAAATTGTAGTTCATCTGCTTCCATGATCCTGTCCGTGTCCTTGGCAGGGATTTGGCTCCATCCTGTAATCAGTTTTTGTTCACAGCATTCCCCACTGAAAACAAGTTATCCCTGAAGCATTTCATTGCTAAATCCTTATCCAAATTTAGAATTTTTTTTTTAATGAAGTCATGATGTAATTTGTCTTTCACAACCATTATAAGTATACTCCATTCCACTGGAGTGGAACAGCTCAGGTGTGAGATTT
Organism: Orthonyx spaldingii; assembly: GCA_013397795.1. NCBI lineage: Eukaryota > Metazoa > Chordata > Aves > Passeriformes > Orthonychidae > Orthonyx > Orthonyx spaldingii. The sequence goes on from VZTJ01004884.1 coordinate 683,481, forward strand.
TGGCATAAAACTGGTTTTCCTTTACCTATGACTTCAACCATTTCCATAGTTTTCAAACATCAGTGTTTCCATGATACTTTTCTCCAGACTCATGCACTATTTCTGTTTCAAGCAGAGTAAAGCCAGAGGGAACTTTTTTGTATCTGAAATTGAAGTTTCTTGATTGCAACTGTTCAGTCACAGCCGTGGCTGCAGTGTAGGGGGAGGCACGTGAAGGAGGCACAGCTGCACTTCCCCAGCAGCCACTGCTGCTGCTCTCAGCTTCCACAGGCTGGGTATTTCCATCTAGGGCAAAACTTCGCAGGAATTAAACTGTCTTATGCATTAGATAACTCTCTGAACTTCTTTCTCTTCTTCTGTAATGCTCCCCTGTAATTTCTCCCCTGATTTATCACTTTCCATTCTGCTCTTCAACTTTATCTGCTTTTTCTTCAATGTGACAATGGCTCTATACTGGCTTCTTTTGGGGTGGAACTGCTTTTACCTCTCTGTCGTCCAAAACCCAAAACGGGAACATGAGTCTTTAACTAGAGAAGTTATGGAGGTGGTACCTCCTATGATACCAAAACTTATCAGATGGGCAAACCACATATAATGGTCAAGAAAAACTACAGGACAGGGTGGGAGACAGGAGTGAGTGATCATGTCTGAGACAGAGCAGGTGGTAACTCTAATCAATGTCACTCAGTATTCAACCAGAGTCTTCTTTCATTTTATACCCAAGAGTAAAGCCCTGGCAGGGATCCAGTTTATAATTCAGATCTTGGTAAACACAGACCTAAATTTCCCTCATGACAAGGTTTGATAGTAATTGTCTAGCACTTTAAATATCTAATTACAAACATGCTACCACATGGTAAAGTGGTCCGTGTCTGTTCACTCAACTGTGTGTCTTCAGGAAGGGCCATCTGTTTCCAACAAAACAGTGAGACACGAATGTAGGCAGGTTTCTAAATTAAAAAGGAAAGAAAAAAAAAAGAGAGAGTGGAAAGAAAACAAACTAAAGAGAGACACAAAGATGTCTTTACAATAAAGCACAGGCTGAAATAGGTGCAATCAGAATGAACCTCAGGAGACAGTTTTCACCTAGGGAACCAATGGATGGCATGGCTTCTCTCAGATGTCATTCTGAGCATTATTTTATGCACCTAAACTGCTGCACTAAGAATATGCAAGTCTTCACTACAGGATGAGTTTGGTCCATCTTGACCCCTATGTTCCATAAAGCGAGGTGAGCTCCTCTAACCTGCTGTCTCCACATCTAGGTTGTGGATCCAGGTATTCAAGAAAGGGAATGCTTTCCCCTCCTTAGAACATGGCAGATAGGCATGAGTGACACTCTGGCGTTGCCTCTCGGGCAAAACCAACAGACAGACCTTAATGCTACGGGTGTGTGTTACAGCTAAGCTGCTGCCTATCTAGGCAAATTACCACCCAAGATCAGGAAGGGAAGCAGAGGAGACTATGCACCTCAGTTCTTTTTTTGTTATTATTTTCATACTGTTTGTAGATAAGGAGCCCAGCAGCTATTTGCTGTAAGGTCATGAAGTGCAAAAACAGTTCAGATACTCTGTAACGTGCACAACTGCTCGTAAAGGTCAGATGAGCACTTCCAACACTATTTCAAACTGATGGCAAAGCGTTTTGCTGCGGGCACTGATTAGGTCAACATTATAAAGCCAAAACTTAAGTGTATTTACTGCATACAGTGTTCTTCTAACAATGTTACAGAAACAAGACAGGCAGGTTGGGATAGCAGGTCTCAGTTGGGATAGGAAGTCTCAGGTAAATTTACCCCAAGTCATAGTAGTTCTCTTCTTGTAGCAATCACTGCTGGCTGTTCATCTGCTTCCCCACAAAATATGTATAGTGGCAAAGGGGGCTCTGTTTTAAAAGACAAATTTATGAAGGCCTCTCAGAAAGAGTCCAGATCCAATAAAATTCTTCACTGATGCTGTTTCCCTCAGGGTCACTTTGCATTCCCCCTGAGGAGCAAGGGGCAATGTGGATTCCATCTCCCAGCCTAGGGAGTCCCCAGGCAAGGGGGTGAAGAAAGACACTGGACTGACTCTGGAGTCTGACATACAGCAGGGACAGGAGACACTGCTGGGGTATTGAGTTCACTGTGATGTTCTTCCTGTTTTGAGGGGATGTTTGAGCATGGCTGAGCTTCATCAAAGCTGCTTTTCACACTTCTCTATTCTCTCTGTTGAGCAGTTTCACAGGTTCTGGGCACAAGAGGAAATTCTGCCACTAATTATATGTATCAGTTGGTGGGTTTAATGTAAACTTTGCTCAGACTGCTCAAATAGATGAAGTTATTGTATAATGTACTTCGCCTTACTTACATTCTCAAACTTGCTATAAATGAGATAAAGCAATAAGAATGCTAAATAAATAAGCTGGAACCAAGAAGCAGAGCAGTGTTCAGCATCAAAATCTGAAACAAGTAGAGGGCTGACATCCTGGGATATTAGAGTCAGGGGTCTCTCACATACCAGTATGAGATGGCTAGATATTATGTTCCTTGTGAACTCTTAAAAGGATTTTGGAAATGTTGAGTTAATCATGACCAGATCAGTTTTTATTGGATTTCATGGAAGGGTGACTCCAACCCATGCCCCTTGCACACAGCTGACTTTTCCTACACCCAGCCTTTCACCTCCATTACCTGTTATTCCAGCTACACAGTTGTCTGTTTCTTCTTAAATTGAGCCAACTGGCCAGGACATACTTCCTTTTTCAGGGTATGAATTAGCCACCGGATTTCAGAAAGGGCCAATCAAGCTTCATGTGCTGAGCCAACACAGCATTGTTCAGCTTTTCTCTGCAGTCCCTGAGGAACAGCCCCACTCCTGAGAACTCCAAACCACTACAAGTTCAGCCAAAGCATCTTCTGCCTACTCAAGTTTCTAGTCCTTCCTACATACGTTTCCAAGTGCCTTGTTCTTTTTGCAGAATACAGCACTTCCTTCCTAGCCCTTTCCAACACTTGTCTACTTTTCCAAATGACTTGGTCATGTCCTGACTAAGCTTTTTCTCAGCCCAGAACTTTTCCCCAGTTTGTGTCTCCTTGAAAAAGCCAGGGGCAGCACAGGTGCATCAGGTACCTGCATCCTGCTGCTGGAGTTCTCAGGTTTGCAGATTTTCTGCCAAGACAGGGCTTGCAGAGCTCCTGCAAACTCCTCTAGTTACTTCCAATACAAGGGAGGGCGTATCATTAACACATAAATTTGATTAATGAGCCCTGTTACTTAAAGCACACTCTGCACAACATATCACACTTGTTATGGTTCACCATGCTTAATATGGAATTTCTGTATGAGCCATTTCATCTGCTTCTTGTTTTTCATGAGTTGAGGTGTTTTTTGTTTGGTTTGGTTTGGTTTGGTTTGGTTTGGTTTCATATTGGAGTTTTTTTGTTGGGAGTTTTTTGTTTTGTTTTGTTGTTGTTGTGCTGTTTTTTGTTTGTTTCATTTTGGGTTTTGTTTCCAGGAGATGGTAGTTAGCACTGTTCTGGTACTTTTCTGTTTTTACTTACCCAGGAATCTGAGAGAGCAATAAGAAAATTAATTTTCCTGTGGAAACACACTGGATAAATACTTTGTTAGTGTTAGAATTGTTTATACCTGCATAGATGCTATTTTCTTTTATTCTGCCTCAAACTCTGCTGTGAAGTGGTGGAAGATGTGCAGTGAGCAGTGTCACAGTGTCAGGCCTTATATCTTTTACCATCTCTCAGGAAACAAAGATCTTTCAAATATGAAACTTTACTGGAAAACAAAGTGATTGCAAGCCAGTAATATCTGTATGTTACTTCATCGCATCCTAAATTGACTGTGGTTAGATAAAGTGGGAACTATTTTAATCCTCAAATCAAAACAGGGATTTAGGGATGAATTTTCCTTGTGTTTCAGCCAAGCAGAGTGATATGTACCCAAGATTTAACCATGAATTCTTCACATAGATTTGTGCATACTAATCATTGGGGATATTCAAGTATTGAAGTGTTTTCTCTTACATCTTACATTTCTGGATCATTTCCCTGCAGAAGGCAGTTCAAATGCCACATTTCTACTCATGCTCCCAGACCTGCCTACTCTGCTCCAGCTGAAATCGCAGCCTGTCAGAGATCCTGTCCCAGACACTAAGTGACAGATCGAGCCCATTGTGACTCAAACAGAACTTTTCATTTTCTCTCAGTTTCCTCCTCAGCTAACCCAATCTCATCCCATCTAGACCCACTCACTGCTGCTGCAGTGGCTGTTTAGCCATGTCCTTTAACCACATGAGCCTCCTTGTCCAAACTCTGGTGGCTTTATTTTTGTGCTCTATTTTTGTTGTATCAACCACACCCTCCCCCTCTTTTCATTCAAAGCCCTTCACAGCCTGTTCTGCCTCTGTCTACCTTCCACTAAAGCAAAGGCTGTTCTGCCTCTTGAGCCCCCCAGACACTCTGAACTGCACCAGTGTGACCTCTACTTCCCTCAGGCCTCTACATTTAACAACAGTACTCATATATTAAGCCCAAAGTTTCAATTAAACTAAAGCATTTTCATTCTCAGGAGAGTAACCTGTGTTTCACAAGCAGAAAACAAGAGTGATCACCATGGCCTGAGGCTTTTTTATGATGACCTGAATGATTCAGGAGGTCAGCCGGGCCGCTGGCTGTAGAGGAAGGGGATGAAAAAAGACAAATGAATCTTCATGTCCCTGCTTCCCTGACTAGGAGGGAAATGTCTACCTGACCCCCAATCAACCCTGTGCAAGGGAGCAAGAGACATCCATTGGTCCTGTAGAAAGAAGGGTTTCCTCATCACTTCCAAGCACCCCCATAAACTGTTCTGCCTTTTGAACTGTGAGACACCCAGGATGTTTCTGAAGACGGGAGGAGATAATATTGGAGCTAATACATTTTAAAATCTGTTTTAATGAAACTTGGTGTCTTTTGAATGGGTTTCAAGGCTGACTAACTAAGATGCAAGCCCTGGCTGAAACTTTTTCTGCACTTGGAGTAGGAGAAAGCCTCACAAGTTTGGGGGTTTTTTTTCCTATGTTCTTTGTTTTCTGAGACCACAGGAGCTGATTAAGAGGCCTTGTCTTAAGCAGAAATACTTGTGGGGTGTTTCCTGTTCAGTTGGGTACTTCCATGAATTTTGTGCAATCTCCAAAAGGTCTCTAAACCTCTACCAAATTCAGTTGAAGTTGCCCAACTGGTTTTAAATCTGTTGCATCGTGTACAGATATGCACAGACAGGCACAGATGACACGCAACGGTGGCTGTGTGTTATCACAGAAGCAGCTGTGTGTTATCACAGAAGCACAGAAAGGCTTGGGCTGGAAGGGACCTCTAAAGGTCATCTAGTTCAACCCCCTGCAATGATCAGGGGCGTCTTCAGCTTGATCAGTTTGCTCAGAGTCCCAGCCCACCTGGCCTTGAATGTGTCCAGGGATGGTGCATCCACCTCTGGGTAACCTCTGCCAGTGCTTCAGCAGCCTCATCATAAAATATCTCTTCCTTATATCAAGTGTAAATCTATGCTTTTTTCCTCCCTCTTCTCCCATACTGTTGGTTAAAGGCAGAAGATTTAATTATAGCTGTTATGTGAGTACTGAACAGGGGTTGTTACAAGCCAGCAAAGGCTGCCCACAAAGCCTCACTCCCAGCAAGAAGGAACTGAAGCAGGAGGAGTGTGACACAGGTACTGGGCTCAGAAAGCAGCAGTGAAACCCTCCAGCTCCAAATCTGTTACCCACAGGGCGAGGCTCCATGGTTTCCTCTTGAAGCTAATGCAGCATCTCATGGCTTAGTTTAAATCAAAGGCAAGTGCAGTGCATTGCTGTGTAAGCACCAATACTTATTTAAAATCACAAGAAAATGTCTGATTTCAAACTGCAATAGACCAACACAATGAGGACCATCGGAATCATAATAAAGATCAGCCATGGTACCTCTGTCTTCTTTTTAAACTACAAAATGACACCTCTTGGCAAGGGTTACACACTTGTTCTGTGTTGGTGCACTGCCCAGCACAACAGGGACCTGGACCATCACAAGAGTTCCTAGGAACCTTGGGTAGATAAATAATAACAGTAATCTGCAAGCAAGAAATTGTTTTGCGGGTGCAGGGCAGTGGAGTGTTTTCTGTGAAAAAATGTAGCTTGTCCTCCCAGAAAAATCACTAAAAATACTCTGCATACAGATCTCTAGATCCCAAATGCAGGGAGGCCACTGCAAACAGCTAAAAGAATTCATCTCTCCCCACCCCAAGAGCTATCATCAAATATGTGTTTTGAGGAAGAAGTGCAATCTTTGAGTATATTTTTTTCTGTTTCAGTTCTTTTTTAATGTTATAAAGACAGCAGGTACTTATTTAAAACTAGCATCTCAAACTTTGTCATTAAAATAGCTGTTCTGATGTTTTTACATTTTTAAACTCAATATGTATGTCTGTATGCTGAGGCCTTCTGTGAAAAAAATTAAAGGCAAGCTTCATGAGAGCAATGTATTTTTTTCCTGGTTACCAACCTTGTGCAAATTAAAAGCACATTAGCCACTTTGAAAATAAATCCAACTGCAGTTCAGCCTCTTTGGAGTTTTAGTTTGAAGATAGCAGTGGCATTCCACTGACTAAGCCACTTGAGTGAATTTCCTGATTTTGCTTAGTTGCTTAATTTCCTGTTGGGCTCACATTTTGCCTAAATCAAGACAAAAAGACCCCTATAAATGGGCTAAATGATTGAAATTGCAGAGCTGGACATAGTAATTTGATTGTAGTTCAGCACGTACCTCTCTGAACAGAGGTAGAATTTCTGAGACATGCATATAAGTAACTTTAAAAATGTCTTTAATTCAGCATTTTCTCCCCTTATTGAATTACCCATCTGTGTATCTGAATATTTGTTATCAAAGGTGTTCTCCTTGTGTCCAGGGTTTAATGTGTGTCCATGACAAGTTTCCCCCTGTTATGACATCACTCTTGAGGCTCTAAAACAGGACAAAATGTAAAACAATAGGAAGTGCTATGGTCTGTTATTCATAAAAGCTCTCTAGCAGTAATTAGGAGTACATTTAAAGCAGATCTCCTTCTCTGCCTCAATTTTGCAGTGATAGGCTTTAACTTTTAAACTCAGGATTGTGAATGGGACTAAATAATGTCTTAGCCATAGCTTATAAATCATGACTATATAATACATAGAATTGAAGTCTCTAACCTGATGGTTCCACACACCTTTCTTTTATCTATTGCCTACCATGCTGTACAAAATTTCTGGGCTATAAAAACTTAAACTGTTGGCTTTTTTCCTTGCTTCCTTCCTCAGTGAAGAGCACTGCCAGTGGGGGTTTATGTATCACTTAGATCAGGGGAAGACTTCATGGATTTAAAAATGCACTTTGCAGCTTTCTCCGAACACCATCAGCCTGGGCTAAACTGGATCTTTTCTGGCAGGGCTTTCCAGGCAGCTTTCCCTGAGAAGCCGGATCTTTTCTGGGAAGGCTTTCCAGGCAGCTCTTCCTGAGAACACAGCCTTTCCACAGCACTAGCAATGGTCCAGGAGCTCCCAGCATGTCACCTGTATGGGGCTGGAAGCTTCAGGGATTTGAACCCTGTATAGACCGAGGCTAAACTAAAATCATTGCACCACCCCATTACAAGGTCAGTTTCCGTCATATCTGTTCTTCAAGTATTTTTTCTGTCAAGAACTTGGTGGTGGGTTGAGTACCAAATTAATATAGTTGAACTGAACTCCCATATTTGTTAAACTATAATGTTAGCTTGGCTTTGGATGCTTGAGCCTGACGATTCTGAAAGGACTGTTGTGAACCACATTTCCAGCAGTCTGATTTGCTTCAAATATGAGAGACGGATCCTTAAGGAAATGAAAATACTGTGTCTCCTTTCCTGAACAATATTATTGTTGTTGTTGTTGTTATTATGACTGTTATTATTAGGCATTGCTCATGTATGTGTCTTCTTTATCAGATGGTCTGGTAGTGGCAAGGATCTTCTCACTATGTTAAACATCTGGTTAATGGCCTAGGACTTCATCAGTGTGTGCAGATATTTCTAACAGGAATTCAGATCAAAGATTGAGGTAATGGAAGAAAGAACAATGAAAGATGAGAACCAGTCCTCTTTTAGGAGGGACCAGATTCTGCCCTTGCAGAGCTTTGTCTGATAGGTATTTTTCCATCTCTGATGACTGTAAGCCAGATCCTGTGATCTTTATATTGACCAGCTTTGTATTTAAAACTACATCAATAAGACCGCATTTAATTTGGGCACATTTTTAATGCACTGCCCTTTCACTTCTTGAAAAATCCATTTTACCTAGCAAGAGCTATGTAATACTGCCTCTAAAAATACTGTGCCTGGCATCTTTATGGCCATGAACCAAGGGTACTGGCTTTTTCATGGTAGTGGAATTGGTCTGAAGGTTGCATCACCTTCTGGATTCTTGCAAACAGAAGAATGTAGGTTGAGACAGGGAAAATAATTTTTCAGAAGAGCCAACTACACATGGATCCAATGGCCTCTTGAAACTTTACAAGCTAGGTAGCTCTGAGAGTGGGCTTCAGGTTTCCATCTATATAGGAGCAAATTTAACTATATATATATAACATAAACATGACCAAGATACCATGACTGATTTGGGTGGTTCTGTTTTTATGTTATTTTATTTTTAAGCTCAGTGGGAGCAGTCATGGTTTAAATTAAACCCAACACTTGCACATAATTGAAGAGGGATTTGCAGAAGATGCAGACACTTTTCATGCCAAATGTTGTTCACATACAGAATGAGAACCAACAATTACAGTTAATTTCTGAGCCCATATTCTGTACCCAAGAAACAGCAATGTGCCTCCGCGGCACAACAAATGCATGGGGGAAGGGGTTTTATAGGGGGTTTGTGCATTTTTCTCAATGCTGTCAGAACCTGGAAGTTGTGAAATGCCTCGGATTTCTTTTGCACGCGTTTGTCCAGGCTGGCAGGAAGGTGCTCTGTCTGGCAAGGTCTGCAGGCTGGGACGGCAAAGGGCCCGGCAGCATCTGAGAGCTTGAAGTACAAGTTATGGCAGAAAAAAGCAGCGCCTGTTGCATTCCACCTGTTATCTCCGGGAGTCTGCAGCGCTGCCTTCCCCCTCCAGCTGCCGGCAAGTCCTGGCAGCGCCGAGATAACATTTGGTTCAAGAGCTGCTCCTGCCAGGTTATCGATAAAGCGAGGAAAACGAATACCTTGAGGGAGCAAGGCTAGATTTTCAGTTTGCTTAATTTATGGGCCAAGTCTCGCCTGGTACAATGGAAGTCCCGCTGTCAGTGCTTTTCACCAGCTTTTACAGGATGTCATTTTGGGACATGAAAGGAGGTTTGAAGAACACTTTGCAATGATGGTGGCTGACCTACTGCATTTCTGGTTACAATTAACAGCACATTCTCACCCACTCTCCCTGATTCTGCTTGTTCACTGGCCTGGGGGCAACTGGAATATCTTTCTTTTGTCCCACACTCCTTCATCACCATGGCAACAAATGGGCAAATATTATAGTGTTTTCGTTTTTGTTAATTTGCAAGTAGACTGGTGAGTTTTCAAGACCACACACACACAGACACACAGTACATGTAGTTCAAACTCAGGAATTAGCACATTAAAACCATGAGTTTAACCAGTAACTTGGGCTGTGGCCTGGCTGCAGGCCAATGCCCACTGGAAAACGTCCTCACAAAGTCACACAGCACAGTGGTGACAACACAAGTATGTGGGCCATGTCCAATGCCGGCCTGTGGTTGTTGTCACCAGCAATTACAGGGAGCTTGAAGTCCTCCCCAGGACCACCCTGAGTCCATCCTAATTGTGCCACTGGTGGAAACAAAGGTCAGCTCTTGCACAGGGGTTTAAAAGTTGAACTTGCACCTCCAAGGGAACACTGTAGCCCAGAGCCCACAGGGACACCACAGTCACTAATCACTGTGGCCTGGGAACCAAAGACACCATCTGCTTTAGTAAGGGCTGTCCCCAGATGGAGGGGCAAAAGGAGTAACACCAGTAACATCATCCACTGGGAATTGAGGGAGGGGATTCACCTCTGCCTCTGTGCACACTGAAACCCCTGTGTCACCAGGAGCCCACCAGGCAGTACCCGTCTGTGCAGCAGTTAATTACAGCACTATAGGGGCTATAGGGCACACATGGAGCTCCAGTTTCTGGTTTGAAGTCTGGGAAGAGATGCTTGCCAGCTACAGCTGCTGAAAGGTACCATGTCTTGGCATGGCCATAGGCTGATGGATCATCTGGCATCAGACCCAAGGGAGATGAAGGCTCTCATCTGCAGCCTCTGGATCCAGAAGCTAGCCAGAAGCTCTGAGTCTTTCCCTAACCTGCGGTTCCTTAAACACCCTGCAACATCTGTATCACTTGGGTATTTCATGGGAAAATTTTCTTTTTGTTGGTTACATGTTGCTGCTTGCACATGTTTTTTTCCCCGTGTATCTAGACCATCTATTCTTTTCAAGTGACAGATACTAAAAGTAGTAAGCTGTAAAAACATGTACCACCAGAGTTATAAAGAAAATCTCTTGGGAGATGGTAAAACAAACCTAGTCTCAAACACCCTCCTCTGGCCCACGTTGCCAAACCACCTCCTTTTCCACCGCCCTGCCAACGACTCAATTCTTCCACAATACCTACAGGGAGGAAGGTGGTAGCAGATTAAAAAGCCAGGTTCCTCCCTCGCTGAGGTTTCCCAGCACGTATTGCCGGCCTGGGGAATACGGGGGAAGGGCAGAGGAAAGGCTGGCTCTGCCCTGCGTAGGGCCGAGCAAGTTTTCAGCTGTATAAAATATATTAAGTCCCAATCGCGCTGGAGCCGGTGTTGAAAGATTTCAGCAAGGCCAGCACTTGACCTTTCGCAGACAATAGCCCCGGCCCTAATTGGCAAGTGCTCATTGTGCGGCTTCAGCTGTGCTGAACAGGCGGGTTTCATGCTCATTCCCCCGTGGGCTCAGGTCTGGGGCTGCGGGCGGGAAGCGGCCGAGGTTTGGGGATTCCTGATTGTTCTATAATGCCACCTGCTGACTCGAGGGCGACGGCAGCCAGTGTATCAAAAGTCCTTTCACGGAGCCCTGCTTTTAACTTTAGTGCTATTTATATTAATGGGATCATTCAATGCACTTCACTCATGTCCTGATTTAGAGTCCAAGGACAGCCCCGAGTTACAAATCCTGAGTGAGCACCGTAAGATATATTGGACACTAACTATACTGGCTTTTTGTGCTTCAGCTGGCTTGTGACTACGAAATATAATGAGGAGGTGATTGGAAAGGTCTTGAAACTCAAAATATTAACATGTCTGTTTATACCACACTATGCTTGTTCGTGACTGAAGCGAGCACAGGCATCTGTGTGCCAGCACTACAGTGAGTCTTCACCAAGTGGCCAAGGTGGTAGGAGGGGGCAGACAGAAGGGGCTGCTTTGTCTGGGAGGCACAGATCTTGCTCCAGCTACAAGCATCCTCAGCAATTCATGCAAGGATACATACAGAGAGTAGTCAGGAGGCTCCCATCCAGAAAAAGGCTCTGTACCATCTACTTTGCAAAGCCTGGAAAAGTGCAAACACAGACCTGCAGTGAATGATACACTGCTAATTTAATCTTTTAGCAAGTTGGAAAATTGTAGCCCTTTTATCTGACAAAATTTGCACTTCTTGAACTCATCCAATTATGCCAGTGAGCCCTTGTTCTTCACCACTTCCCTGTCCTGACCGAAATTTAGTTTTCACCTCCATCTCTGTCTGAACCCTTTTACTGAAGGATCATTCCATTGCAAGGCATATGTGCTCCCAGCACACTTCAGCTACTCGTACTGCTCTGCCTGTGCTCTGCTTGTCCCCTCACACCCATTCAGGTTCTCTTTCCCTAAGATCTGACTCTGCTTTTGCTCCTGGCACCAGCCTTATTCATCAGCTCCATAAATAACTGTCCATCCAGGTCTCTACCAGCGCCTGCAGCAAATCTTTGGCTCTTTCTTATGAGCTCCAGGCTGATGCTAAGGGTACAATTTTCAGAGGGCTTCTGACATGGGCAGCTTGGTGCTCTCCAGCACAGCAGAGACAGGCACTGCAACACCTTTGCACTGCTCTCCTCCTTTTGGCACCTTTATGGGGTCTAATTTTTTGTGCTGGCCTCCCACACACTTCATAAAAGACGCAGATTCAGGCAGGCTTTGTGCCCAGAATGTAATTAAGCATCCAACTGTCCGATCTGTGTGGCCAAATCCTCGGCGTTCCCGCGGCTTCTCAGGTGCAGGTTCACACTGGTTCATCAGGTTTCCATAGGGGGGAGGAAATGTAATTTAGCTCTTTCAGTCTTAGTCATTGAAAATAAAAGGGGAGTAAGTGAAGCTTGTCTCTGGCTATAGGAATGGCAAACAAACCAGCCATGATTCTTTATCTTAAAGTGAAATTTGCAAGTGAACAAGGCATTATAATTGATGCAGATTTAAAGATTTAAGGTGAGGCTATTCTGTGTTTCGTTTGAATGACAAACCTTATCTCGCTTTTCCCATCCCCTCCCTTTTTCTTCCCTTGTACAGCAAAATGCTTAACAATAATTTCTTCACGCCCAGTCCTCAGAACTGCCATTCCCTACAATTCCAGCAGTTTTTTTGAGCAGCTGGAGGTGTTTACCAAGCCTGAAAAAATCCCTCCATCACAAGCTGTCCACAGAAATGTCACAATACCTGTGGCAGTTTTGCTCTGTGCTCTGGGTCAGTCTGTGCCACTAACAAAACACTACATGTGACGAAAACAACCCAAAATCACAACACAGGGAATAACTATCATCTGTACTGAAGATAGATCAGGTGTGTTTAATTCCAGAACAGAGTCAAACTCAAGCTCTGGACTATTAACTGTGCACCTTTCATCATGAAGCTGTGGCCTGTGCCCATCAGTACCTTCCCAGAGATTGCCTGGCATGGCTTGGGGAATAGCAGGCATTCCTAAAAGGCAGTATGGATAATCCAGTGCCAGTTCTGGCTCTTTCCATGCTTCTCCAGCACTGTCTGAGCAGGCTTTGCATCCTCAGGGATGTCTGGCCCCTCCTCAGGCTGCACACCAGGGCTCACCAAACATACACACCTGCAGTTTCATACTATGAAAAGCCATCTAGATGGGATACAGCACAGCCCAGGCAGTGATTTTTGGACACTTTGTGTCTTAGGCCTAAAGGCCACACTTGGGCCCGGAGGAAACCACAGCACCGCAGACCCTCTGTACATAGCTGGCTGTGCCACTTTTCTTTGGGGCTGAAAACAATATCTGCACTGTTGTATTTATCAACATAGCTGTCACCATGGAAAGGAACATTTTCACCTCCTAGGACTTACCAGGGGGCAAAGTCTTAAACTATAAACTCTAAGTTTAAATCTGAATGTGAAACACTAAAAAACACAGTGTAAGACTTGGTCTCTTCTGTTTGTTCAGAGGTGCACAAAGAGGGAAACAACACATTGGAGAACAAGTGGAAGCTAAGCACGCCTTGGCAAACTGAGCTCTAGGGTTTATTTCTTATGACTGTGAATTGTTGAAATTGCTCTGAAAATGCTCTGTTCTATATAATAAAAGGCCTATTTCACTAAATGAGTGTGTCAACCTTACTAGGTTATACACCTTAAGAGTAAGAAGGGCCCAAATCATGTTGGGATAACAAGACTTAAAACAATCCATCTAGGAAAAGTGCTTACTTCTGGTCAGTGTATTCAGTGAAAAACAATTCTTATTGCACAAAAGCAGGAGGAGGTGGAAGTGAAAGGCAGTCAATGAGGAGGGCATGTTTCCCATTTTTTAAAAAGCTGGCAGCCTCTGCAAGGATGCGCAGGAGCTGCATCCAGCATCTCACTGTTTCTCCAGCTTGCAGTTTTCCAAGTGATTGTCGTCGTCCTCCTTGCTCTGCCCTCCATGGCTGTTGGAAGCCCTTTCTGTCTCATTTTTCTACCCTCTCAAATATCCCTACTGCCCTGCCCTCTCATTTACCCAGAAATATCATCAACAGGTCTTTTCTCCACTCTTCTACGTCCTTAATACTGCCAAGTAAACCAAATAAACCAAGTGCAATATCCTCATTTTCATAAGCTCTGAAACACCAGACCTGGGAGTCTGAAATGTTATAGGACAGTTACACCACAGAAACAAAGAAAATAAATACCAGACCATAAAAATTTCAAGTAATTCCTAAGTAAAAACTTAAATTTTTAAACTCTGGCACACTTCTGTACAGCTGTTTAGTATTAATTGTTAAACTGTGTGATACAAAATGCAAAGATAAATTTGCTTTAGTGGGCAGATCTCTTCTGAGGAAATCAGAGGGTTGTAGGTTTAATAAAGAGTCAGTTTTTAATTACATTTTCTATTTTATTTGAAATGAGAGTGAGAGAGAACATGAGAAAAACTTGGTTTGGGTGTTTATCTGAAGAACCAGAAGTCTGAAAACACACTTTGAACTACCATTTGCAGAAGTTCTGCCCAGTCTTTCAGGTGCTAAGTTTATTAATGCAAATTAAAACAATACTGATACTTTCATCCCAGTTTGAAAATAAAGGCTGGATGAGGAATCCCATTAGAGACCAAAACTAGCTACCTACTGTTTGCAGCAAACACTAGATGGGACATTTTTCTGAGAAAAGGGGAAGCACCAGTACAGGACAGCCTGCTCACTTGTATGGGTTAGAGCAATCTCAAGCCTTTGCACACTGAATAATCTTCCCAACTCAGCTCCAGATGTTAAGGCTGGCTGGCTGGAGGGAGGAAGGGAAGATATGGAGAAGAAAATGCACCAGATATCCAAGATTAGAAGTTATGCAGTCTCAGGCATTCCTAAAAGATGGGAGCTTGCCAGCTCCTCCACATATGGGATGGGGATTTGAAAGTGGAAAACAGCTGCTATTGTCCTGTACTGCCTCCCAGGCCATGGAATTTGTGCCAGTGGCCCACCACAAATGAGAGATGGAGAAAGACCCTCAGAGCAGAAACCCAACTAGATGATGGGGTTAGAGCTGACAGAGCACGGCCCCATCCAGGAGGATCATCCCTGACCACCAGACTAAAGCTGACCCCTGACAGTGACAGCTGGGCTCCTCTCACACCCACTGGGGTGATGTCAAACACCTTCTTGGGGAAGCACTGACATGTCAAACCCGTGTGTGACTGTCACACTGTCACATGCATTACAGCAGGAGTTTCCTGAGTTCCCCTGTAGGACTGATGAGATTTTACGTTTCCCCAGACATCTCCCGAAAGGAATGTGAGCCCTTGTCCGGCTGCAGTCCCATATCCCAGCTCATTTCACAGGCAATTCAGGCTGTTACTGTCTGCTACCCCGGGATGCTGAAATCTTGCACCACACACTGCACTTTGATGTGGCATTGGCACAGGGAGGATGCTCCCCTCTGGCGATGCACAGGGTGAAACCATGCAGTGAAACGCCAGTCCAGGCAGGGTCAGGACGGATTCCACGGCTTTTGTGCTGCCTCCTCTTCACTTTTCCCTTCCTGTAGCAATTACTGCTCATGAGCACAGATTAACAATTGCACAAGCAAACCCTCAGAACAAATGAAATCAGGGCTGAGGGCCAATCTTAGTCAGTGGAGCTCTGCCACTGACTTTAAATGGGATTGGGATTTAGCCCTGCAGCCTTTCCCTGTGTTTCCTCTTTTTACCCATTCATGTGCTGCACATGTGTAGCTCTCTGGCAGCTCCTCTGGCTTTGGGATGAGGCACTCACAGGTACAAGCTCCAAAAGTTGCACCCATAACCTTCTGGCATTCTTCTCCACCCACTCCCTGGCCCTGGCTTTCCGCTGAGAGTTGTTCCAGCCATTTTACGGTATCTTTTAAAAGGAGAATAAAGACAAAAATAGCTCTCAATCCATTCATACGGGTTTCTGTTGGGCTGTGAATAATTTAAAGGTCTTCTCACCTCATCTCTTGTTTATCTCGTAGCCTCAGGCCTCATGTACATGAAAGAGTTGCACCCATTCAAGTAGATGTTAATTCAAACCAATTCATTAAACTAATATAAACCCCAGAGCAAGCAGAGGGAGGGATGCTCCTGTGTTAAACCCGGGCTCCTATCGGTTTGCTTTAATCTGGTGAGAAACTAAACCAAAGTAAGGAGCGCCCATGGACAGGTTTGCTCTGGTTTGACTGAACACATGGAACAGAGCAATGCAAATTACGCCAGAGAGTTTTCATTGGCAGAGCTCTGCTGCTCACTCCCTGCAGGGACAAGCTCAGACATTCAGCAGAGACTGGAACCACCAAAAAAATTGTCATGAGCCTTCAATATACACCCAGGGCCATGAGCCTTGAGCTGGGCTAAGTTGGGGGGATCTCACACGTCTCACCCAATCCAGGGGCTCTGTTGCAGGTCTGAACTTCATGGCCAATGTCCCTGCAGGTGGTAATAAAGCCATGTTAGTGTTTTCATGCCATGGTTAACAGGGGCTGTATAAAAGCCAGGTAAAATGTAGGTCACATGAAAAAACTGCAGTGTCATTGGGAACCAAAAAATGAAAGAATTGCAAGGAACACCACCCCAAAGTCACACAGAAAATCACTATTCAATGAAAATAAACCAAAAAGAAAAGAGGGGAGTGATGGGACTAGAACATTTCTGCTTCACAGCTCTGCCCTCTTTTCAGGGAGTGGAAAGGACTAAATCACCTGTTGCCAATATTGAGTGAGGATTACATAGAGCATGAAGCCAGACTCCTCTCACATGTGTCTAGTGGGAGGATGAGAGGCAATAGATCCAAGCTTCATCAGTGAAATTCCAATCAATATTAAGAAAAGTTACTTCATGATGAGAGTGGTTAAACAGGAGGCCAAAGAGATGGTGGTATCTCCATCCATGGAAATAATGAAAACTAAACCATACAAGACCCTGAGCAACCTGATCGAGTGTGGAAGCTATCTGTCTTCTGAGCAGGGTGAAGGTTTGGTCTGGTGGCTTTAAGTCCCTATCAATTTAAATTATTCTGTTTCATTCCAGTAAAATACAGCTGAAATTTCTTTTCTGAAGCCACCTTCCCTCATGTTCCAAAGTCACACACCTGGTAAATCCACCTGGCTATTACCCAGTTGCTCACTCTTCCTGAAGAGAGAAGGCAAAAAGAAAATATTAGGAAACCTAAGTGTGTGCAAAATGGTGCCAATTGCTGCAATCCAATTCCATGGGAATTGCATCTTGTGTGCAACACACAATATTTTCCATCAGGAAAGTGCAAGTGGGACACTGGAAGCCTACAGAGAGCTGCTCAGCAGCCACCTCCCTGCTGGGTGGGTTACACCAAGATGTCTTGGCTCCGGGGGCACCTCTAGGCTTGGGAAGTTACTGGAAGTTTTGCTGGTGGTGATAATATCATTTTGGGGTGTAGGTGGCTGCTGGCTGGTTCTGGCACTTCAAAGCTACACCAGCAGCACCACACCATGGTACCTTCACCTCTAGCAGCAGCCACATCTCCTAAATTTCCATCACTGTGAGTGCTCAAGACAGGGAGACAGAGTCACTATTAATATGGGCAAAAGTCCTTAGGCCATGTAGGGGTAGCATAAATATAACAAGGTCCTCATTATTTAAGTGAAGAGAAAAAGAGAAATGATTTTGCAAAAGGTACATAGATTTTGCCAATACTTGAATATTTTTGGGTTTGTTTTGATTTATATATATATATATACATATTCTAGGAAAAACACTTGTGTTGTTTACATGAATTTTTTATCATACTGGAGAAATCCTGCAGGATCTGTTTTTGTATCACTATGGTGCTTCTCATCCAAGGATCTTTTATCAATTATCATGCTGAAGCTTTCATGGGTTCAAAGACATGAAAAATAAATTTCCAGAAGGAAGGCATACCAAGGGCCATGAAGCACAAAAGCACGATGTCTAAGTCAGGAAGCCTTTAAGGCATGGATAGCTGGAAATTGGGATAGTGTGCCAGAGGAATCTCAGCATGTACTGCTGTCCTTGTCTTCTGCTCCAGCACCCAGCACAAACAGGACACTGGCCATGTGCTGTCTTCATGTTCTCAGCCTGATCCTCACATCTCTGGTCAAACTGATGGTGGGTGCTCCCTCGGTTTCACTTATCTGCTCTCCCTAGGAATCGACTCCTGGGCTTTGTCCATGCTGTGGGACCCCTTTGTCCCCATCCCTCCCTCACACCAACCCTTTGCTGTGCCCATTCAGATCCCTTGGAGATGCAAACACCTCTTTTATTCCCCATGTGCTTTTCTGCCTGCTCAGCCAGTTGATTCAGCATGTGCCAGAGCTGGCCCACAGGAGAGGAAGGGAGAGCACAGCTGGAAGCAGACAGAAGAAGAGTGAGATTTTCCCCTATGACCGACCTGCTCTTCACTCTGCTTTTGCCATAACAGAACTTCTGCCTTTGGGCACAGCCCCATCCCTTGTGAAGATCTCCAGTGCACTCTCTCAGCCTCCTGCTGCCCCAGTTTTGCACAGGCTCTGGCTCTTTTTGTGACCTTCACTGAGCTGAACCAATTGGCTGATGCACGCGTTATTTGGCCTAAAAAGGGGTCTGACAACTACAAATGATGGTACAAAAGCAGCAGGTCCATGGGGTTGTCTTGAGGTCTCCTCCAGCCTCAAATGATGTTGGGCAGTACCTAGACCTTGTTCCAGCAGCTGAATTTGACTCACCTCTTCCGCGTCACTCCCCAAAACAGATGTGGTTGTAAGTTATAGCCAGATTAGAAGGATCAGTGAAGACCATAAGAATGCAAGAGCAACTAACAGGTTGTAAATTCTCTTGGGTTGTGACTTATGTAAACAGTTTCCAAGTGGCTCTGACCTTCAGCACAGCACAAGAACACAGAGCTAAAAACCAGCACAGTCCTGAGTGTCTGTGCAACACGGACAGAAGAGGAGTCTGCTCTGCTGCACTTCTTTGACAAACCAAGATAACTGTGAAGGATGAAGGAGCAAGTGTCCAGAGGTGTCACAGGGCTTCCCAAAAGTCTGCTGATAATTGCTGTGAGATGGATCACAGCCATCCTCACCTTGCCCTGGATGTTCATGCGAGATGCTAAAGTCAATGAAATCACACCTGTAGATGCAAGAATTCAAATCTCAGCCCCCAGATGGGCCAGGTGGGTGCCTGGTGAAGCCTTGTGTTCAGAAACCATATTCAGTAAGTCCACCAGAAAAGCAGCCCAGCACAGTTCACACACTACTATAGCCTACAAAGAGAAATCAGAGGCAGAAAACCTGGCATACCACTTGAATTACTTCTCTGTCACAGGTGGTGTTTGTGGCCTTCCCAAGCATCTGATCTGGGAGCCATCTGAAGTCAGTGGGAGGTTTCCATTTACTGCAGGTCTCATATCAGACCAGTTATCTATAAAGCATTGGGATATGAGTGTCTTTCAGTTCTTGAAGTCTGTAGAACTTGTTGCCTTGGTCAAATTTGTACAGATGCTGGAGCTGATTTCTAGTGTGATGTCTAGGCATAAATGAGGGGAAGAGAGGGCGCCTAGAGAAGGAATCTTAATAAAATTACTTTTAAAAGTATAAAAGTGATCCTCCTATTGCCAGGAAAATCATAGGTTTTCTTACTTCATTGGTCTGAAGACCAGTTTTTATTTTCTGAGAAAGTATTGCAGAAAGTCGACAGAGGCTTTAAGAAATTATACTGAAACAGGTAGGTAGTTGTCACTAGACTTGTCTTTTGTTTGGTTAAAGATTAGAACTCAGGCAGTGGTAAGCTTTGCATGGCAAAGAGACATTTCAGATTTCTACTCACAGGAGACCCCTCTGTATTTCATGTCTGCTCCATTAAATATGCCCACCCCAATACAAGAGATGAAATCCTTGGACACAGAAGATAAAATGTATTTCATTTGTATTTAAGATACAGTGCAGCTATTGCTCCCATACTCACAGCTGCAAAATAAAGAAAATAAGTGAGAATATAAAAAGTTTCTTCCAGTCACGTGCTGACAGAACAAGAACCTGTATCTCATCTTGTTTGGACAGCAGGGGAAAGATGAGAGGGGGGCAGCCAGAGCAGCTGCAAATAACTATGTCTGTTTCAAATCCTGAACAAACCATCTTCTTGGTTTAATTCCTGACAAATAATTTTCTTGTCCAACAATTTTTGGGTTGATCCTGCAGGACTGCTGGGATAATCATCCTGACACTGCAGATAACAGGATTGTGATCATAAATCTTGAGATTCAAGTACATTCACCATGGTTGAGTGACCACCAGCATTTTGAGGGAAAGAGAATATTTTTTCCCCTGAAAAGATGAAGGCATGAAGGGCACATATGCAGAAAGTGAAGCCTTGGAAATACAGAACAATGCATCATCTTTATTTTCAATTTGCCATGCACTCCTTATCATTTCACCCACATTCTGCCCACTAATCAAGGGGAAGAGGCTTGGCTGGTGCAACTGGTTCTGGATAGATCTATTTGTGGCTGTTGCTATTGCAGCAACAGCAAAAAGTGCCTTTTTTTATAGAAGAATCCAGGCTCTGTCACAGAACATGAGTGACTTATTCTGTGAACAATTATTTTTATCTACAGAGTGAAAGAACCTTTACTCCAGGCTGGTCTTGTGTGGGGCTGTTCCAGTCGTGTACATGTAAGTGATGAAGGGAAATACACTTCTTTTCATTATTGGCACTGCTTGGTACAAGTCTACCTTTTCCCCATGGAAGAGGAGGAATCAGGTATTTAAGTAATATTAATATTACAGAACTATGGAGGTGAGTTTTTTGCCTTTTGAAGATAATTTGTCTTCTGCAAGCAAAATGAGAAAAAAGTACAAAACAGCACTGAGTTGTTTATCAATATAAAACACTCAGCTGATGAGAAGCACTAATCCACAGCCAAACCCTGATAAAGGCCCAGCTGACTCCTATTTAAGCCACCACCTTACTCCACAGTTTTTATATGACAATACCTACAATTTGAGCCAATTCCACAATTAACCGCAGCCCTGCATATCCATGGTGATCAAAAAAATGATCACCTTCCAAAATGTGAGGAATCTGACATTAATAAAGGCGTGCTGCTCCCTGCTAGGCAATGTATGAGCTGACCAGACGTGCCACATTTTATCACTTGCAAACTGGCAGCATCACAGGGCAAGTGTCTTAACTGGGATACTGCTGTGAGAAGGGGAAGGGGATGTCTGGATTTACTTTCTTTCCCAAGGACCTCTCCAGCAACCAGCATTTTCTCCATTGCACATAATTCTCTTTTACTAGAAACACCTGGTAGGTCTTGTAATTCCTGTCCTCATGTTGCACAGTGCTCTCCCCTATCACATCACTGTCCTCCTCAGGCCATGCAAGATACCCTTTTTAAAAGAACACAGAGTTAAAAACCAGAAGATGTGGAAGCAGATGACTCCCCAAAAACCTGAGCAAGGCTATAAGCTGTGCTGCAGCCTCAGCCAACAGGGTCTAACAAGGAGTCCCCTTTGCTTCCATTTCCCCTGGACTGCAGGCTGCTGGTAAAGCAAACAGACCTCTACAAACAAAGCACTGCTGCTGCACAGGATGCCCAAGTTTTTCTGGAAAAAATTGGTTAAGTCAATGAGTTAACGATTTGTTCCAGTTACAACAACAGTGATCTGGAGTACAGCAAAAGCTTCTTACCTTCCTCTCTGCAATTGCAAAGCTCATGCACCAGGACCCTCACTCATACCCTTGCTGCATGGTTTATATATTCTGTGTGCGTGGGAGTGAGTGCTCAGGGATTTGGGAAGGGAGGGGGAAAGGGGGAAGAGTCCAAACAAAACATTTAAATGTAATTCCTTTGATGGTGCAGCTGTGAGAGGGCAACTGAGATGATTTTGCTGTATTTCAGAAGCTGCATAGTTTTCCTGTCCTTTATTAAACAGAAATCATGTTTCCATGGCCAGACTCTTCTTAAGTCAATCTCTCCTGTCTGCAGAGCAGACCTCAGTTCTAAATTCCCACACAACAACAACTGATGCTTCATTTTCCCCCTTCTTGTGAGCCCCTGTCTCCCACCGTCTCCTAAATGTGGCATGCAAGAAACACTTTCTAACCAGTGCAAACAGAACAGTACAAATAACCCAATTTGCTTTGTGAGAAAACAGCACAATAGCGCCCAGATGAGAACGATGAGTTGGGGGCGTTATCCCCTGGAATCAGGCAAGTGGCTTCCGGGTTCACTCCCAATTCCTTTAGGTGCTTGTGCACTCCTTGACACCATGCCATGAATCCTGGTCTCCAGGGCACAAGGAGCATGGAGCAGACCCAGCTCAGGGCGATCCAGAAGCATCAGGATTTGTGGCAGTGTAGGTGGGCAATGCTGCTCCTGATCCATGCAGCTCCTCCAAGAGCACAGATCCCTGAGGACTTCCACACCTCTACCCCAGGCTTTTGCATGGAGCAGGGACCTCCCCAGCTCTCTGTCAAACACCTGCCCTGTCAGACAGGAGCAATGGCACTAAGTGACTTCACAGGGGATGTTTTCAGAACAAAACACATGGCAAGGCAGTTCCTGCGCTCCAGCTTTCCCTTCCATGAACCTGCAGCCGCCAGCTCGCAAACCATCCAGCCATTTCCCTCTATCCTTGGTTAAATCAGGAGCTAAGGAGACACAGTGCTGCAGCACCGGGCTGGTGTCACTGGACAGCAGATAAATGATCACAGGCAAAGCAAGGAGTCAGCACCTGCAGTGTTTTGTGGTTTTATTGCAGTGGCAATGGGGAGAGGCAGGGGAGGGTGGGAAATCTGTTTTACCCTCCACGTTCAACAACATACACGAAGGTTTTTCAATCCCTCTTCCAGAATACATAACACAGTTGAACCTTTCCTGGAAGGGCAAAATCATTCAGAAAGAGCAAAGAAAGGAGAGGATGCAGAAGCATCTCCTCAACTGCTGACAAGCAGTGGCGTGACAGGCCTGACGTGATCACGGAGCACAAGTCGGACGCTCTCCCTCCCAAATCACTCCTCCTCATCTTCCCAGCCCAGCACCTGGCTCCCTGGCTGAGGTCCCCACCACCTCTGTTATTTGCATCCTTCCTCTCACGTCTGTGAAAACCAGAAAGTTGTGTCACACTCTGAGCTGCATCCTGAAGCGGGGGGGTGCGGGAAGGGGCAGTGTTACCCAGGAGCTCCGGGATTTTCTCTGATAGACTTGGTTCATTTTCTCTGAAGCTTCTGTTTTCTTTTTTCCCCTTTCGCCCCACTTCTCTCAATGGTCTGGTGCCCTCGGAGTCCAGGAGCAGACACCAGCTGGCCCTAGCAAAGGCCACATCCCCCACTGCCTGTGTTGTTCTCTCCAGCTCGCCTATATGGATCCCTTAATTGCATGCATGTCTTTCAGGCTATTCTCCATGCATGAGCTGTCAGCAAAACCTTGCTGGAAACACTGGAATTTCACATTTTTCATGGAGATTTTCCATATCAAATGGGCAGTTTCACATTTTCCATGAAATTCCTAATGACTGCAAAAAAAATACAGCCCCAGTGTTTGGAAGGGCTTGCTCAGCTTGCCTTCGGGCACCATTTGCGTGTTAAATGCATGTGTGTGAATTTACTTAGCATATCATTTCAGGGATGGGATTGGAATTTTTTTTTTCTTTTTCTTTTTTTTTTNTTTTTTTTTTTTTTTTTTTTTTTTTTTTTTGTTGCAGATGACAGGAGAGAAGCATGCATTCATCCATTCATTCATAAACCCAACTTGTGGCACGGCACGCCGGGGAAGGGAACTTTCGCATCATTTTTAAAACAGAGAGAGTGCAAAGCCCTGTCAACTGACAATATCCATCCAAGCTGTCATTGCCAATCACTTGAATGGACTGCAGCAGAGAGTATTTTCCACAATGAGATACCAATGGGGGTGACCATTAGGTCAGGAATCTTATTTTCTCAGCTCACCAACCCCTGCAAATAAATTCTCACCAAAAGGAGAGAAAAGCCTCATTGATTTGACAAGCGATCAGACACTGCAGTTGTCATTTTCCCAGCAGTTGCTGGCATATTTTTTTGCCTGGTGTGTGAGATATGAATTTCGTGACTTAACCTATCAAGCTCTTAAAGGGATCATCCCTATTTCATCTGCATCCTCATGAATAGAACTCACAGCAGCAAGACTCTGAAAGCAAAATATTGTTCTCAGCTTTATATATTATTAGTTGATTTACAACAAAGTTCATGCAGGGGCTCTGCTTTGCTGTTAATAGTCAGACATACTTAGCTGACCTGCAAGAATATGGTTTTTTTCCTCTTATCAACACCTGTTTTAAGTTGTAAAACACATTTTTACAAAGTTGCCAGTATTGTTTCCTTATGAATGCATCAGAGCCAAACCAAGAGAGGCTACGAAAGCAAGAAAAAACACATTCTTCAATGAAAGAAGTCACATTTTCAGTTCTTGGTGTTCTTAGAGACATGAGTTTTCATAACCTTTTAAAATATTGCATTAATATAAAAAAAAACCCAAACAACTTTATGCTGAATTCCAACAAAGGGCCTGAATTCTACCAGTGGATCCAGTGAAACAGATTGATGCTGGCAGACAAAGTTTATCTTCTTCCATGCTACCAAAATCCACTGTATCTCTTAGAATTAGAACTTGAAAATTCATATTAGATTTGCTGTGGAGTTCATCAGGAGTATCTCAGTATCACCCAAAAGTAATTTATTTAATGATGTAAAAACATAGACTTTGTGCTGTTTTTACAGGAAGGTTCTTTGGGAATATTTTCTGACCATGAGGAGACCCTGGTCCCCAGCTCAGAACAGGTAAGAGCCTGCAGGGAGGTGAGCTCTTGGTTTAGCTGCCTTCCCACAGCAGGCACATTAAGGATCTGAATCCAGCTTCCCCAGAGCGACAGTTTCGGTTTTTTTCATGAAAAACAAAGGTTTGGTCTACGGATACTTTTTACCCCATGAGAAGCTTGTCCCTGCCCAGGTTCTAGACACTTTCTGAGGAGCTCACCACCTGCTGGAACACAACTACTTCAACCAGACTGGATTATGATTTGCAAAACCTGCAATTCCATCCCTCCAGCCCTTTAGTTCCCAACAGTAAAACTGCACTAGGTCTCACTTAGTCTATGGCATTATTATTATTATTCAGAGAAATAATGGGATCCACTCATACTGGAAGCACTTTTGTCAACAATTCAGAAGATTTAAAAAATATTATATATATATAAATTTTCATTCCAATAATTGATGTATCTATATTTACTACTGGGAGGAGAACATGACCAAGTCAGAATGTTTCTTTACAAGTATTCTAAAGACTGGTCAGAATTCCATTAAAAATAGATTAAGGATCAGGTAAAGCCTCACCTCTGTGCCTTACACATGGTCTAGCATCATGATTGTTGCTGCCAGCTTAGTTTCTCCAATAAGAATGAGAAGAAGGAGTTTTACTATCAAATGTCAGAATAATAATAATTTATTATTTTGGTAAATTGACAGGTCACTAGACTTGGTATCAAATTCTTCTAAGCACTATCAGGCCATTCTTTGTTAATCAATACTGCACATTTCTTACCGGTCTTATCTTTGGAGTACATTGTTCCAGAAATTCTAGCAGCATACTGAAGCATGAGTCTGCTTCCAGATAAGCCTGGCTGGCTTAATTTTTCTTCTTTTTTAATTCAAGGTAAGTGCTCTAGTGCAGGGGCCCACCAAAATGACATTTTATTCCTGATATACCTATTAATTCTGGCTTTGCCATGTCCTTGCAATAAAATATTCAGCTGCTCAGGGTATGAGCAGTCTCTAGGTGGGACTGACTCTCTCTCTGTTCCTTTCTCTGATATTTTTTCCTCTATGCACACACATGGTAACCTCACCAACATGCTCCTTTCACTTGCTGCTAATTCCCTGCTACAATTTCACATCCAACACTCCAACTACAAGGTGTAATTTTAACTCAGACAGCAACGCTTTCAGAGCACTGAGGGCTTAGTAGGTGTATGAGACACACTTTTTAACATGTGTCAAGGAATATGGATTCAATGCTCAGGAATATTCTAAAACCAGTCAGCTGAGGATAAAATCCTGAAATTAATTTTCTGTGGGAAATCTCGACTCCTCAGGAAAAAACATTTTTCTGTTCTTCACAAAAGTGAAGTTCAAACAAATAAGAATTTTCAGATACTTCCACTGTAGATCACTAAGGATTTAAAATGCAAGCAGGTTCATACTGTCTGTCAGGAGGACTTCTTCTCCCCCCTGAAGTCCATTTTTTCCTCTGTCTGCTGTTAAGTTACTATTATCTTCCATTCCTTGTAATAATGGGCTTAAGATCAAGTGAAACTGGAAATGGAAAGAACAGTGAAAAATGACAGACTTGAAGGGGCTTTATTGGGACTATGGGTTGCTCCTGAGGTCAGAATCAGTAAGTATAATTAGATTCCTGGCATTTACAACAAATGTAAAGCAACTCAGAGCTCCCTTTTGTGTGGCTGTAATTAAACATGCACTTTTACTGCCCTCTGCAGTGCTCCAAAGTATCTTTGATTCCAGCACATGAAAGTGGAATCAAAGAGCAGGCCCAAATCTTCATCTCTATATGGCACTCATATTTCTGAAAACAAAGTGTTTCTCAGCAGAAATGGAATAGCCCCTTTCTAAAGAAACACAAAAGGGAACGCTGGGTTTTTTAGCTAATAATTAGAGCCATTCCTGTACCTCCCAGAAACTTTCTCAATAGACACTTGGATAGATAGAAAGGTCCCAACGCAGACAGCTGGGCCCCACTTCAACCCACAAAATAAATTCCAAATTTCCTCTCAAAGTGAGGTTATTTCTTGAGTGTATGAATCAGTATTTTTTGGATAAATTAGTTTTCTCTTGTGCTTAAACACAATCCAAGAGGTAAGTGACAAGCTCAAAGAGTGAACAGGACTGGCAATCAAAAAATAGAGTGGGGGCCAGCAGTGGCAGATGCTAAGTCTTGATTCCTTGCATGTTTTGTATTTAGGTATTACCCAGCTGCCACAAAACTAAATACTACACAACTAAATTCTGCTCAGCATTACCACTTTCTCTCCTAACCAAAGCGTGTATCTTACACTCTAACTACACTGTTTTCCTTCAAAGTAAAATGGATTTTTGACACTTCACAAAGTAATTTCAATCTCTTAACTATTTATATAATATTCTGGCAAAATTACCCCTAGTTGTCAGGAAGCACTCAAACTCACTATTCAACAGCTAGCAACCAATCTTCTAATGTTATGAGGAACCATACTGAAGAAGAAAACACAGAAGAGCAAGAACTTCCAGTAAGGTCAAAGTTCTTTCAAAAGGGCTCTTTTGAAAGATCAGTGGGCCTGATCCCCCAGGTTTCCACACAGATCCATCCTCAGGCACACCTGGCTGCTCTCCATATGCTCTTACCTACATTAGGAACACAATAAAACAGATAACCCTGAAAATAACTTCAGTAAACACTTGCATGAACAGAAAGTTGTCTGAATGATATTTTGGACTTAAAAATGGATTCATGGAAGAAAGCTGGTTTTGGCTTGGCTTCCTTAGAGCATTCAATTGTTGTACTGGCAAATCTTCTCCAAAATTTCTGTCCTGTCACTTCTGATTTTTGAACTGGCTGTCCAGGTACTGAACAGAAAGGTGAATATGTTCCCTTAAGGTTTATGTGACAGCAGCTGAGTAATGAAGGAAGACCCAATTAATGCCCAAGTGAAGGACAAGCTGGGACAGCTCAGCTCCTGAATGTTCTGCTTGCCACCCTACCCACACACGGGTACCAATGGCCCAGCCAAAACAGATGGAACTTTAAATTAGCCACAGCCACGACTGCTGTCAGCCAGGCATGGCATGAGGATGCTGAAAGGGGACAGGGCTTGGTGTGAAGGGAGTAAGAGAAACACAAAGCAGAAGGCACAGGTCTATAAAAAGCAGGGTTGACAGGTTCTGCTGCCTACGGAACAACCTGCTCAGTTTTATTTTTAGAGGAATTTAACCTAATAAGGCTAAAATTTGACAGCAGTACTTGCCTGTTCTCCATCTGAAGCAAACTCCACTGCATGCAACTATGTAAAACTGAACATATGGATATTGTTTTTCCATAAGATTCCTATTACCAGATACTGCCCTAAATGGATGGGGTTAGCCCACATTTAACCACTAGAGGGCTTAATTCTATCGCAAAAACCCCGGTTGTTTCCCATTTGGTGTTCAGTACCTTTGGAAAAACATCCAAACTGAGTGCTCCTTTTAAATACCAACCATAAAAACTAAGTGCTCTAAGTAATTGAGGCAAAAGGGAATCGGTGTGGTGAAGACACTACTGTGGATGGCCAGCTCCTTCAGGAAAAAGGAACAATCCCCCTGGTTCCTGGGTAAGAGTGCTGCACAGCACAGAGCTGAAAGCTGAACAGCACCTCCGATTGCTTTTAACAACACCAACAGGATTAAGATATCTGTAAACAAGCTGGAGCACACCACAGGAAAAGAAAACAAGGGATAAAAAAAGCCAACAAAACCCCAAACAGTGTCACAGAACCTTACAGTCTGAAGCAGAAGAGACAGAGCACACTGAAAGATGACAGGATAGAGCAGACATGGAACTGAGTGAGCAGTGAGAAGCAACACCTCAGCAGGGTGGGGTCATGTTCAGGAGGGCACAGCTCAGAGGGCAGGGCACAGACAATGCAAAAGGGTCATACCCCTGTGCTGAGAACCTTGTCTGAGTAGTAGCAGGTTAGTTGGATTAATCTCAAATTATATACCAGATTAAGAACTAAGCACTGAGAAGTTACTCTGTAGAAATTTAAAAGCATCTCAAGACATTCACCACAGGAGAATTATTTGTTGTGTGCTCCATTATAAAAGTACATCCTGATTGTTTGCCTGGTGTCTTTCTACACTGCACAGGGATTAGTGTTCTTCACCATGTTTTCCCCCCATTCCAGCCCAGAGCTGGATGCAGCACACAAAGTGGGGTCCCACAAAAGCAGAACAGAGGGGTAGAGTCCTCTCCCTTGCCCTGGTGCTCTTGGTGCAGCCCAGGACACAGTTGGCTTTCTGGGCTGAGTGCACATGGCTGAGTCACTTCAAGTTTCTCAACCACCCACCAACATCCACAAGTCCTTCCCCTCAGGGCTGTTCCCCATCTGTTCATCCCCCAGCCCAAATCTGTGCTCCAGAGATTGCCCCAACCCATGTGCTTCCTTAGTTCAAAACTAGGTGTAAGTAACCTTACCCTTCAGAAGCCTCTGAACAATCTCCTGAATATCCCACTGATCCAACCTGTTTGGGTAGCTACAGTAGGATAGAAAATCTGCTTTTAAAAAACCAATTCCACTGGCAGCTCTGATACTCAGGTACAGACTGACACACCAAAAATACTTAAGAACAACCAGGGACAGCATGGCCAGAAAATGTGACATGAGAAAAGCAGTCTGGGGAGGACAGAGGGGGCTCAGTCCAGGTAGAAAATAACATTTTGCTGCCTTCTTTGGAAAAAATACATGCCAGGAAGGCTGTCTGCTTTACATCAGATCTTAGCACCAACCTTATCACAATGCCTCTGCTTCCTCTTGGAAGTTTCCCCATCAGATCAAGCTACCTGATTTCAAGAGTGCCTAACAAATCAGACAGCTGTAAGCAATATTACTTGCTAAGATACTCCCTTGAGTTGATGAGTTTAAGGGGTGTAACATCAACACCCAAAAATTCCGTTTTAGAGATAAAAAAGGTGACTGTAAAAAAGGTCCTGTTAGTAAAGAAGATTGAAGTGCTCACCCAGCTAGGAAGCAGTTTTTCCTAGAGAACAGAACTTGGCAACCAGCTAATGGACATCCACTAAACTGTCTCAAATTCACTCCCGTGGCCAAGTAAATAGATTGTAAGGTCCCCCTAAAACCAGAGGATGGTGCTAACACAGATATATCCTGGCTTAGTACCAATATCAGACACTTGGCTTTCAGTATTTCCCTTCATTTCATTATCCACAGAGCAGTGCTAGCAGGAAATGAAGAGTCGTATGTAAAAGTAAACGCAGTTCTGTTTATTTTCCAGCAACATCCCACACAAAAGCAAAGGAAACATGAACTGCTCTCAGCAGAAAATCTGTACAGTTGTTATCATTTACAGCAGTTTTACATTTTAAACCAGCAAATTGAAAGATTCAAGCACTTTCCCTAGACATTGTTTTCTTTACTGCATTAATAAATGACTGATAACTATTTACAAATTTCAAATTAAGGCTACCGCTTCTAAAAAAAATCATTATTGCATAGACTTTACCACATTGACCTCCAGTTTCTTGAGGGTATTTAATTTCCAATTGTTTCTGAAACATTTTTGCAAATAAAGTGGTTTTTTTAACGTAAGGTAGTTAATCTCACAGTAACTGCAGTACATGGGTTTACCAGTACTAATCAGCCACATGGGTCAGCTACCATGTGCATTACTTGAAGTCAGATCTTTTAGAAGAGCCAGATGTAAAAGCAAGCTAACATAAAAAAGATATCTCCCTACTTGGCTCTTGATCTGCAGATGGACAACTGAAATCATGTTCACAGTGGGGGAGGGAATGGGGGGATATTGGTAGGATCTTGCTGTTTTTTATGATTACTAGAGGACAGCACTGCCTTTGGCTAGTTTTTCTATTGAAAAGCTTTATAAAAAAAATCTGATATACATAAATTAAAAGTTAACAAGAAGTCACACAACTTAATTGCAATTTTACATGAGTCTGGTCTGGAGAATATCTAGACCAACCACAACTTCGAGAACAGTCTTCAACTTTGCTTTCTTACTATTAACAGGTTATGACTCAAGCTAACCTCTCAAATTAAAAAAAATCTCTCTCTAAAACAGTTTGCACCAGACTATTTAACTCACAGTATCAAATTCTTTCAGTGGCTCACTCAAACACACTTCCAAGTCAAATTCACCTTCTGCTTGATAGTCAACATGTCTAACTTTGGTGGGAGTGCCAGAACAGGTATCCTGGAAGGCAAAGGCAATTAATAATTACTAATTAAGTAGAGGTTATTAGTACAGGTAATCCAATTAACCTCCATAATTAATTTAGATCACCTTATAACAAAGGCTTACAGATGCTTTAAAGGCCATATAAAACTCAATGCTAGTCTTAAGATTTAAGAGATGAAGGTTTCTGCCCATCCAACCACATTTGAAGATACCTTGCAAGTGTTCTAAGGACCTATATATGCAAACATTAAAACATTATACAGATTTAGTATTAGAAAAACAAATCCAGTATGAAAAGCATTCCTGGATCTTTACTGCTCAGCTGTACCAAGTGCTTTCTGGATATAAAGGAGCCTCCTTCTCTGTGCCAAGGAAACTCCACCCTATTTTAACACTAGATATACAATCTAAAGTAGTACTTCAACTGTGCATTACACTTCATAACTGACTTGCTTTCAACAGATCCATTTTCTTTTGCAGGCTATGAAAAATGAGATATATTTAATTTGAGATGATCATTTAAGTTCTAATCCTCTAAACCCAAGACTATAGACAGATAATGGCTGCATCTGGAAAATACCTGAATTTAAAGATTGCTCAGCTTCGTAAAAAGTCCCTAAACAAAGCAGATGATGGAATTTGTCATGTATTCAGGTTACTCTGGATATAATTCTAAGCAATGAACCAATTATCAACAAATACTTATGCAAATGACAGCTATGCTTACATCATTATCTTGACAGCTCGTTTGAGATTCTGTAGAATTGCTTCCAACAGATTCTGTCTCCATCTCACCAAGGTCAACAGGACAACTGTAAAATCATTTAGAAGAATACAGCATAAACAAATTGATTTTTCAGTGTTAAGCTGCACTTTGTGGTGCAGTTCTGAAAACAATGGACAGAGGAGAGCAAAGAAACCTGCAGAGATCACAGGGACAGTGGTGGCAAACTGGGGAAAGCAAACAGTTCTGCAGGACAGCTTGGCCAAAATGGCCAAGGACTGAATTAAAGTCTGGAGAATGAATAGTGCAACTTGTCAAAGACAAAAACTCAGTGCTCAAACCATGCCCCAATACAAATGTTATGGGAGAAGAGGGATTTTTTTTGCCCAGACAGGGTTTTCATCAATCTGTTTTGCAAAGATTTAATATCCAGTATCCACAGACCCAGACCCCAGCATCTGAAGGCAGCATTTCAACACCAATGCCACAGCAGGGTTCTGGCTGAAGCACCAACTCCCCTCACACTGGTGACAAGCAAAGGGGAGCTAAAAGGATGCTTTGCTTTTAGAACCTACTGCTCTGCACTGGTTTTAAAATCAGCATTCTGTTAAGAAAAAACACTACTTTATTAACACAAAACTGCTTCCTGAGGAATTTTCATCTTTGTCCCCTCCACTTCAGTGCCAGTTTTATGTCCCATGTTGCCTGATCAGCTGCATTGCTTTCTATAGAGGAAAACAATTAGCTCATTACTTTACATCTTCTAGAGCTTGCACTGAGAACACTTGTGGCCATGCTTTGAGTTCAGTGGCACCTTGGGACAATTTCACAATTCTCCCTCTGATCAAGAAACAACATTTTATACCACTGTTCTAGAACTAGCAAGTGAGACGGGTGAGGCAGTTTCTTGTACACTGGATTGCTCCAAGCTCAGTATCCAGGGGACCTGCCATTAGTGAGAACTCTCCAGCACTGCTCCCACCAGAGAATTTGACTGCTCTGAAATAATTGGCTCATGTCGATGGTGTGGTGATTTCTTTTATAGAGCAGGGCAGGACTGGCTCTGCTTTCACCATTTAAAAAGTGTGAGATATCTATGTAGGCTCTTCCAAGGACACTGGGCAAGTCTACTCCCACCAACAAGGTCCAGGAAGCTACTGGATATTTTGATTGAGAAAGAACTAAACAGCACAAAGTGTGGACAAATAATTAGTGAAAACATTCAGCACTCACTGATTTGTCTCAAAAAAGGCTATTTTGAGGAGGGTTGTTAACTTTTTAAACATGAGACTTCACATAATAATTTCTATAAAAGCATTTTGAATACTCTGTACATACATCTCCTGCAGATCACATCCTCCTTCAGTTGGTGGATCCCAGGAGTGCAGTGCAACTTTCCACAGTTTAATTTGCTGGTCCCATGACCTACGGCTGTACTTCTTAAATTTGTTTGGAGTTCTGGGATGAACTCCTGGGATACGATGGCATCTATTCAGATAGTACACATGAAACATTTATCAGTGTTTTATTCACACACACATAACGCAGCTTTAAATGTTAACTGATGGTATTATTTATGAGAGAAGACTAATGTGCAATTCCAGCACTCAAGCAAAGATTTGCCAGCTCCACACAAATGTCTTAGTTTTTCTGACTTTAAGTCAAATGAAATAGTAGAAAAAAAGTGTTCTCATTCATAGGTCTGAAAACCTCATTCCAAACTCAACAGCAACTGCAGCCCATTTTGTCTTGTAGTTAACTCAGGAGAAAACTGACTGCAAAAAGCAGTTTCATTTCCTCTCGTTGACAAGCACTACCAAAGGAACTTTCATTTCCATTTCTGCAGTGTGAGATATTTCCTATATAGTGACTCATTAAAAAAAAAACCAAAAACCACATCTCAGTTGGTTGTTAGTGTGACCTAACAGTTCAAAAATGTCTTAAAAGTTTAATTTGCAGATGCCTTCTATTTGAATGTCTATTGGATACTAAGTTTAGTACATTAATGTGCTTATAAAGAACAGGTGTGACTTGCAGTTGGACATTTAGTTTTCCAGAAAGTCAAGTAACTTACCTAGGAACTTCTTTGATGTATCTATCATAGGCAATCGTGTTTTTTCCATAGTTTATCTGTTTTTGTCTTCTCATCAAAACCACCTCGTCTGTCTCAAGTTCTACTGTCACTGTGGACTCCTTTGAATCAGAGCTGAAGGAAGAAAACATTGCAGGTTTGGGACTACCAGAAAGCAAGTGACACTCACCAAACCCACTTGTAAAAGACACTAAATAAATGTGTTTAAACATTACAAACAAATGTTGGGGTGGTACTAAACTATGATGTTAGAACACACTTGAGATGAACTATTTTAAACCATGTGCTTTAAGAAGCAACATTGTACTATGAAAATCAAGACCTATTTTCAGAATTTTCCTCAGCTATACTAGAACTTTAACCTACCTTCCTGAGGAGGACTTCCTTTCTCTTGAAAATTCATTTATCAGGAGTTTTCTTCTGTATCTGTAAGAATTCAAATCTGTATTAAGAACATATGTACACAAAGAGAACATCAAGCACTGCCACAGCTCACAGCTGAATTAACTTCTCAGCAAAGTAGTAGCACCTGAGACACTGTAGAGGCCTTTCCACTATGAGATAAATATTTCAGTTTTCCATAAAGAAAAGATAAAAATACAAGGACTTTCTTTTCCTAACTATTTTCCCTAAAACAACTTCTTATAGCAATGACATGAAAAAACAGTCATTAGTGAGAGGGTATTTGAAGTATTTCAATCTAAGAGATTCAGGAAAAGCTTCTTCCAAAAGGCAGATATTTAAGGATACACATCCAATCTCCAGAGAGTATCCCATGACATTCCTGCAGGACTTAACCCAAAGCTGATCTAAAAGCAGAAGACAAGAGGCTAAGGTTGGCCTGATTGTGCTACAATGGTGAAGTTAAAAATACAAGTCAAAACAGATTCTACAACACAACTTCCATTTCCTTTCCTTTCCCCACTTCATCTGAAACACCCAGGGGTACCTTGCAATTTCTTTGTTAACACTGGTCCTCATTTCATCTTCTTCCACTGCAGTTCCCCAGTCTGAACATCGGGAAAGGGGTCCAGGGCCTTCTGGTGTTGTAAAACTAGAAAGAAAAAAATAAAAATTATGTCTCTGTGTTAAAAGTTTGGGTTATTGTATTTATCTCACCCATTCACAGCTTGATTCCTTTAATGTATTTATTGACAGTACTCAAAATGGCCATGAAAATCTTGTGTTGTTCTATTAAAATTTCATCATTGTAAAATTAAGCATCAGTTGGGAGTTCCACCTCGAGGTTGTGTGGTTTGTGTTGAGTTTTCTTCAAATTTCTGTAGGTATCTACAGAAACATAACATAGCTTGTTACCCCAGCCTATGCTTTCAGTAACTTCCAGCTCGTGTCCTTCAGAAAATGGCACATGAAATACCAACTTTACTCACTTGTTTTCACTCCACTAAATGACTTAGCAATCATTTATTCTTTCATGACTGCAGACTCATTAGCTGTATGAGAGACAAACATCAGAACACAGGATTAACTTGTAAAGCGAATTAGTTACAACTACTTTTTAGCACCAGGAGTTTCTCCCTGTGAAAATATGCCTAATAGAGAAGACAAAGACACAAAATCATCCCATTTTAGCTAGGAAACTGAGATTTGCTATGAGTTTGCAAACTGGTTTAACAACTTTACTGCAGTCCATTAGCATCACAAGCAGGTTCAGACTCTTGCAGGGGAATAAGCTCATATCCCTTCCCAGCCATCCACAGCTGCCTACGTTCACATTATTCAATGTTTCCCGTCTGTCTTCTCGATGACCAATTTTCCCCATGTAAAACTCAAAACTGTATCCTACAGAGCACAGCTTTTTCACTAGATCTGGAAATGCTCTGGAGACTTTCCAGGATTCTGTGCAAACACGTCCCTTGGAGTCAGGGAATTAGATCCATCTGCACTCCAGCTCCAACTCCCTCCCTGCTCCCAAACTGGTTTGCACAACTTTGAACATTTTGTTAAATTCAAACTAAAAGTTCTTTTTAGATGAAACAGTTACCAGCTTGGCAAAATTAAAAATCGATAGCGAAGAGTACAGGTCCCTCTGCAAAGATCTGTTCAAGCTCCAAGGATTTTTAACTTTTGCTTATACTGATTTCTAGTTTTGCAGAGAACACAGGCCACATTCGATTATTGCTTTCCCGTGGGAGAGAACAAACAGCAGAATCCCAGCTGGTCTCAACTCCTGAGCTTTTCCCTCAACCCTGTGATGCACTTTTTTGTACTTGTTTGATTCTGCACCTGTGCTGTGATTACAGAGATGACCCAGCCTCCACCCTGATCTTTACTTTTGAGAATTTTAATTTGACATGGTTGGATTGGCATAAACAAAAAGTAGTTTCGGCACAGGAAGAGAACAGTTTCAGTCAGAGCTCAGACCAAACTGAAACCAGAAAGTATGCCTGCACAATTCCTTACTGGAAGACACAAAGAAGTGTTGCTTATTTACGTTGAAACTGATGAAACTATCTGTAAAGTTTCATCCTTGTAGTGCTCTTCAACCATGATTCCTGAAATTAGTTTGAGCCACTGACCAACACATTCCATGGTTACTGTCAGCAAAGAAAAATGGGTAATTACAAGGGCACAACTCACCCCGTTTTAGATTAGAAACCTTGATTCAATCAACTGGACTGTGGCCACAACTCCCATCCACCGATCACAGTGACTAAAGAGACTGTGGCATGAATAGCTCAGACTGTAAATGTGATAAAAAATAAAACAAGATACTTAAGTCTAGCTGTGCTGGGAAACATGTGAGGCAGCAGTGTGAGCATTATGGGGTAACCTCAAAACTGGATCCCCCCACAAGTGTGCTAAAATACAACACAACTTCTCAAGGTGGTCTGTACTCCCTTCAGAAACATAAAACAGATGATTTCTAAGAACTGAATTTTTGTAATTTCTTTTAATTTTACCACAACGGTTTGTACAGCCTGCGTTTACAAACATAATTGGCTTGTACAGTATCACTCCTTGATAAATGGCAGTAAACCAGAAATAGGACAGAAGTTATCAAGAATATATTCAAGAGATAAGGATGAAAAATGTTGACTCTTAAGAACTGACTCCAAGATAAGAGTGTTGCACTCGATCCCTTTCCCTCCTTTAAGATCAGCTATTTCTGGCCGATGAGCGATTGATAAACAGGCAGGGCTCGGAAAACTGAGCAGAACGGCGAGTTCAAGGGCTCCTGGTGAACAAAAGCGCAGGGAGTGCTGCCATGGCAGCACTGCTCACCTGTCCAGCCGGCTGTCCTCAGGCCTGGGCTTGTTCTCCTCGAACACGGAGGGCTCGGGCTCGTTCTGCCTCCGCCGCTTCCCATCGGCGCCGCGTTTCCGCGCCTGGGCCCAGCGCGGGGGGTGCTGCGGGCTGGGACAGACACGGCGACACACGGGGTGAGCTCTGGCGCTTCAATGTCCTTCAAACACCGCGCTTATCCACCCATTTCCCTCCCACCAACCCAGAGGCGACGCCGCTCTCCGCGGGCCCTCTGAGGGATCTCTGAGGGGGCTCTGCAGGCCCTGCCCCCCCTCAGGGAACTCCGCCCGCGGGACGCTGGGGAGCGAGGGCCGGGGAGCGCGGGGGAACGGGGCCCGGTGCCGCCACCTCCGCCTGAGCCCGGCGGCCTTACCTGCTCTTCATGCTGCCGTGCGGGCTCCGCTGGCGGAAGGACATGGTGAGAGGTATCCTCGGCAGGGAGCGGGGGAGGCAGAGCCGGGCGCGTGGAGCTGAGGCGGGCGGTGAAGGAGAGCCGGGCGGTGAGGGGAGCTGAGGCGGGCGGTGAGGGAGCGGCGGGCGGTGAGGGAGCGCTGCCGCCTTCCCGCTCAGCCCCTTCGCATCTCCCGCCGGCGCTGAGCGGCACCGCCCGC
>VZTJ01004884.1:721251-734133 GCA_013397795.1 Orthonyx spaldingii
GCCCGGGTAATGGCTCAGCCCGCCCCGCCCGGCCCCGCCCCCGGGGCGTGTTGGCGGGAGAATCGAGCGCTGCGGCGCGCGCGGTTTTGGCGCGCGGTGGCGGCGGGACCCACGTGAAACGACAGGGGAAAAAAACCCAGCCCAAACAAAAGGAAAAATACAAATTCCCGCGATTTAAAGATGAAGGATGGCGGTCACCGGCATGGCTCTACAGCCGATGAAGCTCACAGGGTCAGTTCTAACCCCACACTAGACAGTTACCACAGAAATTTCACAATGACATGGTATTAAATTTCTTATCAATAGTGAAGGAGGTTGGATAATGCCACGAGATTGCTATGCCTTGGTTCGTGGAGCTTTCTGGGGTTTTTAACTGCACATCCATGCACAATGAGATCCCGTTCATCCTGCTATTGGGCATGCCCTCACGTTTTAGAACAGTAATTTAGAAACAACCTGAAGAACTCCAGCAGAAGAGAAACAGTTTTAAACAATAATACCTTTGCAGCCCTTGCAGCCTGAGGAGTGGTATGACACTTCAGAGAGATGATTTTCTCTGCCCTTATAATCACAGGATCACTAAGGTTGAAAAATCCTTACAATCACAGGTTCATTAAGGTTGGAAGAGCCCTTTAAGATCATCAAGTACAACCTTTATTAACCAGGCACTGCTAAGTCCATCACTAAACCATGTCCCCAAGTACCACATCTGGTAAAACAGATGGCAGAAGTAGCAAACAAAAAGTTGTTTGGGGGATTTTTTTAGTCAGCAACTACTGAAGCACAGCAATGGTTTTGGAAAAACTTTCCGAGCACACAGTGACAGGTGGTGTTTGGTTTCAATTTTTTTGTTGTTTTTAATAAAGATACACTTCAGCCTTTCTATGCATGAAGGGATTTACCTTGGAAAGTCCTTTCCTGTTGCCTGCCCTTACTGTAGTAAATTTTGTACAAACTCACACATCTTCTCTGTGGCATCTGCATGAAGATCCACGTTCCTGCAGGGAAGTCTGCTCTGCAGGCACCTCCCCTTTCCCACACACCACTATGGAAAAAAGAACTGTGTTCCTACACCAAGGTCATGCTTGAAGTACAACAGAGGTTCAAAACATGCACAAACTCCCCTCCCTTCAGCCTGGCTCTGACATGAGCTAGAGCAGCATGTTTACCTGAACACATCCCAGCAAGCCAGCCAGAGGACAGCTACAGCCTGGAAGCCACACAGTACTTTTAACATAGCACTATGTACAAATTAAATTCAGTTTATCCAGCAGAACTATCTGCTGGGACACAGCTCAGGGATTACAGCTGCACTCCATTTCTGTCCTTCTCAGCAACAAAAATCCCTCAGAAAAGCTGTTTCACACCACAGTGGGAATTTAAGAGGAGGATAGATATCCTCAGCTATGGCCTCAAAGGAGTTTTACAAACAAAACAAAGTACACACAATCCGTGGCATTTCAGAACTGCCAGTGAAGGGTGGTTTCCACAAGCACAGATAATGTATCTGTAAGGACATTTCTCCCAGTGGAAACATGCCAACAGAAGATACTTGTCACTTCTAGGGAGAAACTTAAAGCTGTCTGCTGAAGTTCAGGGTATATTTTAGCTTAATTAAAAACTGAGCACAGATTTATGCAGAGGAGACTTAATTAAGTTGGGTAAAATGAAAGGAAAAACTGGGGGTGGAGTGCCAGACTTCTGTTTCACTTACCTCAGTTGTAAACTCCGTGTCAGACAGCCTTGGGTAGGTAAACAAGTGCATGGACAGGCTGCATTCCAGATCTGACTGCTCTGTTTAGACTAATGAGGTTACTAATTAGAACACGTGATGATTCTACATCCAGTGGCAGCACTGCATGAAATGACTTTAGCAGACCTCAAACTTCATCTGCTGTTTCATTCCTTCCCTTGTGCTACCACAGTTTGTCCAAGCACACAGAATCTGGATTCAGGAATGATCTGCCCAAAATTTAACTGCCACACACAGATTGGTTGTGCTATGTCTAATCTAAGTATCTTCAACCAAAACATACAAAGATCTTTTGAGGACTGCTGAATTACAAATCCTATGGATGTGTCCATAAATCCACTGCAGGCCCTGTCCACCACAGGCAAAAGCTTAAGGGCTCTTAATACTCATGACATACTTTAGATGAGTTTAAACGTTTCTTGACAGCCTATTACTCTCACCTAGCAGTTCTAACTTCTCCAGCAGGACACCTTTCCACGGCAGAATGGATGCTGGGACTTCAGCTGCTCCCTCACACTGTTATAATGCCCTAAACACAAACTGAGGGGCTGGACACAACCAGAACTGTAAACTGCCTTCAAGAGTCTTACTTAATTTCTGAAGACTCCTCCTTTCCCCTTTTAGCAATGGCTAAAAATCAAAAATCACCACCCAAAAGAAACAAAACACCCTAAAACAAACAAAAAAGGACTACTGAACCCACATATTCCTTTTATAATCAAACTGACAACACAACTGCAAAAGCAGACTAATAAGGATTTTTAAAGTTTTTAATTCTTCTGCATAAAGGCAAATTGCCAAAAATGTAACACATTCCCTTATTTACAATCATCATAAATCACATGGAAGCATGCACACTGGAACAACAAAGTTCTAAATATTACTTCTTAGAAAAGTGCTGTACAGATGTGTCCCTTGTACACACACCCTCCGTGCTCTGTGGTGTGTGACTGATACACCCTCATGTTGGGAAAAATGCCCCAGCATGCCTGGAAATAACATTTTGGGAGTGAGAGTAGTTTCTGGGGAAGCAGCTTACTTCCAAATCAGCAGCACAACGGGCTCTGGGCCCTGGGTACTGCCAGCCCCACAGCAAGGCTGAGGTGGAAAGCCAACCCAAACTCCTGCAGAGACAACTGCCAGCTCTAGCAGACATTGGTATCCCAGTACATGCTACACAAGGACTGTAAAATTCTTGTAACTGGCACATGAATTTAGTCTAAACCACTGTAGTCACAGCTCTGACTTCAAACTTCTGCACACAATGCTAGAAGAGTAAAACAAAGGAGAGCTTATCCCAATACCATCACAATTCCTTAGCCTGGACAAGAGCAGCTCCACACCTGCAAACACTGCTATTCATCCCCAAGAGTTGTAGGAACAACAGACACTGAATGCATCCTCTCCTACTCTTTCACAGCAGACTGGCTCTTTGGGTCAGGCTGCAACACACATAAAACCAAAATCCAGGTATTTAAGGTGTGCTGCTGTTCTAACAGTCACTCAGCCCCTTCAAGAAAAGGATCTGATTTTGATGAACCATCTACCTTTCCCTTCTCTTCTCTCACCTGGTTTAGGCAAATGCCAGCTTAATATATCTTAGAGAACAATAAATAGACCAAATGGGTGATCACCCAATCCAAAAGTCTGTCTTTAGTGACTGGAGGAAGGCTGAAATTATCTACATTCTTTGGAAGCAGTTCTTCAGGCTGGATGTACAATCCTGGTCCAGTGGAGCAGAAGGCGTTCCTTGGTTTGAGGGGTGGCATTCAGTCTGACTTGATGCTGGACCAACTCCCTGGTGGAACATCAGCACAGTCTGAGGAACAAGATCTCCAGAGGGAATGGCAGGATCCATCACCTGAAGCAGCTTTGCAATATAATGCACGTGTCACCTGCCAAGGCAGGCACAGCAGAAACGTCCTCACAAAAGCTTTAAGGAACATCCATTGTCATTGCAGCACAGGCTTTGTGAAATCTGAAGTTTTACACTTGAGGCACAGCTTGCAGAAAACAATCCTTATAAAGGTCTGGAGAAACCTAAACAAAAAAGCAGGTAACAGCATTTCATAAATGTGCTATATGCAGGCATTAACAGCAAAACATTTCCTCTTTTAAGCTGTAGTGTTGCAGTAGCAGTAAATGGAAGAGAGCACTGCACATTGTGAGCTTATGGCACAGTATAAAAGAGAAACCCATATTGTCCACACTAAAGGAAGTGTTACAGCCAGTATGAACATTTTGAGAACATAAATTACTGAAAAAATACACTACTAGATACCCTACATTCCTACAGTATTTGTCAAAGAGAAAAAGGAAGCAGCTGGGCCTATTTTTCCCAACCCCTCACATCATTTTCACCTAAATGTCATTATTAATTCATAAAATAGACTTTTATCTCAATTCTGATTAACAAATTTCTGCCATATCTTAAGTATCCTATTGACAATGGTTTTTCCCTAGAAAACAACCAGATAAACAGGAATAAATATGAATGTAAGACAGAAATAATCTTTTAGCAAAAGGGAAGGCAGAGTGGAATTCTATCATGTAACCCACTATCTGGTTTTCAAGCAAGATTAAACTTCCATAGATAAAGTTCCTGACATTTGAGAGGTAAAGCTCAACACACCTAAAAGCCAAGGCTAAAGGCAATGTCGCTCTAAATCCTGATCGTCCCCTCCCAGAAAACCAATGTGCTGCTTCACAGAGAAGGCATTTAACTCACTTTATACATTCCACAT
Organism: Orthonyx spaldingii; assembly: GCA_013397795.1. Lineage (NCBI taxonomy): Eukaryota > Metazoa > Chordata > Aves > Passeriformes > Orthonychidae > Orthonyx > Orthonyx spaldingii. The sequence goes on from VZTJ01004884.1 coordinate 725,749, forward strand.
CTAACAGAGGTACTTTTTCCATTAGAACAAGTGATTAGAAACCTACTGAATATACACACTCCTTAATACAGCCTTATTTACAACAAGGACCACTGCAACAAAGCTAAATACCAAGTATGTGGAAACCAGAAAGGCTCTTAACTGTGATGTAGAGATGCTTCTTTTACCTGAATAATTTCACCATATGTTGATTGCACGTATGCCGACTATAAATCTCTTCCTCTTTCAGTGCAGATCCTACATGACAGCACCAGTTTTCCAAGACTTGATCTGCTGATCTCAGACTACATCCCTATTCTTCAAGTCTTTTTTCTGTCACAGGAGAAATTCCTTCTTCAATACTTCTATATACAAAGAGAGACTAGATATTTTCAAATATTGAATTAGCACTTTAGAAAAGGGAATGCATGTTAAATCTTATTCATGCTCAAAGAATTTAAATTAAAATCAATAAAGTCAAAAGAAAAATGCCATCAGCATAATTTTTTAAAAGCTGTAGCTGCCTTTTCCTCATATTACTATAATCCAAAATCTAAATGTAAAACTAATTTTGGCCAAATTATTAATTTTATTATACAAAATATTCAAATATCAGTATTTAACAGATATTTATGTCCTAGTCCATGTTTCAGAGCCTGCATCAAATGTAGATCAAAGACAACCTAATTACAGAAAAGACTACTTGCTAATAAAACCTGTTTGACCCAGATTACCACCCATCCTATTAATGCACCACAGGAATCTACAGTCCAAGAAAAAATTTTCAGTAAAATCTGCTGCTGCGAATGCCAAATTGTAACTTCATCACAAAAATATTAAGAGGCAGAAAAGGTACTACTGAAATAACTTTAAAAAACTGGCACTTTTCATTTGAGTGATAAAAACACATTGTCTGGCTGACAGATAACAATTTCAATTTACTAAGTCTTAAGCATTAGATCTTTTAATTAAGGCGCTGTATTAAGGGCGAGAGGATGGGGTAAAACACTAATAAAATGAAAGAATAAAAGAGAAACTGATCTGCCAGAACTGAACAGTTGGATTCTGTAGAATGATATTGTGGATGGGCTACTGAAACAGGTCACATAAGTAGCCAGCACAAACTCACCTTGGTATTTAGATTTTTTTCCTCCATATTGTATCTTCAGCATTTGCACTGCCCCATCCTCTGTCAGAGTATTCTGACTGATGTCCTTCCAATAAACTGCTACAAAGTTTAAGCCTACAAATTAAAAAAAAAAAAAAAACAAAACCCACAACAAAAACTAAGTGGCTTTATTATGGTAACTTTTAAGTATTAAATACAGCTACAATCCATTTACACTGACAGAGACTAGAACACGAGAACATAATGACAGAATTTTACCACACAACATATAAATACTGCCCAACACATTCCTGAGAAGAATAGTAAAAAAATAAAAAAATGTTTATGATAAAGCTTCGATTGAATTACAGCAAGAAAGCAACTAAGCTTCTAAATTAATATGCAAAAATACCCCTGAAACCCCAATTGATGGGCTGCATTTGATACCTCTCCAGCCTGCAGTCTGCATCTCTGCAAGTCTTGTTCTCAGGCAGAAAGAAGCTGGATTTCTTCTGTCTCGGATTGTTCCATCCTGAAGAACAACTGGCTGGAATTGGGTCACTGCAAAAAAACAAACAACTGTCATTGTTGTAAGCTACAAAACAACTTAATCTCCAGGGAGACAGAGAGGAAGCTTCCATCTCTTAGGCTGAGGAAGTGAGAGGCAAACTGCCAATTCTTTCCACAAGACAAAGACTGTGAAAGGGCATTTTCCAGCATTACCTGGGATGGCAGATGCAGCAGAAAACAACAGATGAGGAGTCAGACTGGAAACAGCCAAGTAAACTCAAAAAACCCAGAAATAACAACCAAATATATGTGCTGGAGAAATGTAAGAAAGCAAAGAAGTAGCAGTAACCAGTAAAGGAAAAGGTTAAAAGGAAAAGGACACCTTTACATTATAAGCAATAAACAGAAATAACATCATAGTCACTGGGGCATTTACCTTGTTATTTCTATACTTTGTTGTACTGTCATTACTTCATCTTTTTCACCAAAGGCTTCCCACTCTGAGCACTTTGAAAAAGCCTCCTGATGTCTTGAGTCAGTAAGGCTGGAAAGAAAATGAAAAGGTCTGAATCCATGCACTTTGGTAACACAGTTCCTCTTAATCTTTCAGAAGGGGGCTAAGTAGACGGAAAAAACCACACCTGTATAAACATTTTTACTAAGGCTAGTGTGAAATGTCTACTGAACTGCCAAAACCCTTAGTGTTGCCCAAATCTACACACAAAAAAACCCCTGTGCTGTGTCTTCTGACACTTTGCAGCAGACCACTGTAAATATTTGCTATCATACAGCATTCCCTGAGATGGCAGATCTGACATGATCTGACAATTATTCTGACATGACTTCCTTTCCTCAGTAAATTGCACATATGTTTAGGTAAAATTAAAGCTATTAACAAATGGAGAGGAAAATACCAGTCATATCCCAAAAGTCAGTTCGTCATATCAATGAATTTCCATATGGAGAATCATCTCATACCTTTCCAGTGTGTGGTACATCTGCAGATAATGGTTTTTGCTCTCTGAAACCACAGAAGAGTCAGAATTGTTTCTTCTTCTGCGTTTCCATACTGGAGAAGAATCAGGAGAACAGGAACTACAAAAATAAGAGAGATTTTACACACGCAATGGTTTTTATCTATGTCTAAATGTTTATCTGATTCTACTAAATAATGGCATATGCTACAAAGGAAGTTTTCTTTTGACGTATGATTCTTCAGTCACACAGAGGAACACAGAGCAAACGGCTCACATTTTGGAAGCAGAACCATTTTGAGCTCCACACACATCCCCCAGGACAAGATATTTCAGTAAACAGGGAAGTGCATGTCACAGCCCGTCACCCTCCTGTTCTGCAGACAGGCACAATACTATTAAGGATGGGGACTCCTGCTTCTGAAAAAGCTCCCCTACTTTCAGAACATTCCAGAAATGGTTAACGAAACCGCAGTACTCCGCTGTGTAAACTGAAAAAATACTGCCCTTCCTTCTGTTAAATCATGTAACTCTGCAATGCTGGTAATTTTTCCACTATTGATGGATTACATTCAAAAGCCCAAGTGCCAAACTCCAATGCTGAGTATTAACTGCCCTTCCACACTACACACTTCCTATAAAAACTGACAGCACTGAGTTATTTCCCTAAGTTAAGCACAGAAGTTTTATCTTTTACCTCTCAGGTGTGTAGCCAGTCTGTCTGCATTCATCTTCACACTCATTTCTCTTCTGCTTTTCTTCAAACACAGAGGAGCCAGAAACATCCTCATCTTTGCAAAACCATTCCTGGGAACTACCTGAAGGTTCTGTACTACTAAAAACAGGATGAAAAAAAAAAAAAAAAGTTAAACAAGCTACCCATCTGGCTTACTGCTCCAAACAGAAAACAGTTAAGCTGCAGTAATAATTAACAGTTCATCTCATATGACATCCAAATGGTGTAAAACCTGCAACTTCTACTACAGGTCAATTACAACACAGCTAAAACTATTTACACAGTGCAGTTACAGAGCAAAGAGAATTCCATTCACTCTTTTCCTCCCAATTCACTGGTCCAAATCTTGTAATGTATGAGGTGGCATCAATTAGCAAAGCTAGCATTGTTACAGAAATTCAAAGTTCTGGCAAGATAAAAATAATTCCTCCTTGAACACAGCTGCCACCATCCTGCAGAGAGCACAGAAATCTCTCTCTCATCTTAAACATCTCAAATCCTCTAACATATTGTCTCTGTAGGAGACATGTGGTTCCACTGACATTAGGAAAAGGAAAGGTTATCAAAGTGAGGGAGCAGTAATGACCAAATTTCTGCTTATGCCTCTCACTTTATAGAAAAGTAATGTGACCTTGTGCCTACCAGTGTAAATACGAAGGGGAGGAATGCACTACTGCAGGTAGACCAAATGCCTTCCTCCCCATAACACCTGACTGCAGATTAACTTAGACTAAATAATGAGAATATCTTGAAGACTAACAGGATTCAAATGGAAGACAAAGCATTCAAGGAGTCTCCCATTTCTGAGCCTGATCTCTTTTCTCACAGTCAGGAATGCTCTAAAGGAAATACAGAACCCTCCTTAATTCCTTAAGCCCTGACTTAATTCACCCATATACCCACACTGGCTGCAGATCCCAGGTTTCTTCAGCAGGAGGATCCCAGGCATGCAGTGCTATCTTCCATAGCCTGATCTGCTGGTCCCAGGACCTACGGCTGTACTTCTTAAACTTGTTGGGAGTTCGAGGATGAACTCCTGGAATTCGCTGGTTCCTGTAAATACACGGTAACATTTATTATTTCAGAACATAAGGGGTTTTTTCCTTAAAAAGAATCCTTACTTCATCGGATCACACAGGTGTCAGTGGTCTGATAAATAAAGTGTTCATATTTTTAAACACTTAACTGAAATGTGTATATTCTAAAATATTACCAAAAAATAGATCACAAAAGCAACAACTAACCATAATGTGCTGAGTCAGACTGGAGTCATCCAGTCCAGCATTGTGACAGCTGACAAAAGCAGATTTCTACTCCCATGGACAAATATGAAACAGAAGCATAACACATACTGCTTCAATAGTATCCCAGCCTCCAGCTCCTTCTACTTTATTTTTCCTGAGTCAAGTGCAGCTTCTTTCATTTAGTATTGTACTGAGTCTGGCTGGGATGGAGTTACCTTCCTTCACGGCAGTCCCTGTAGTGCTGTGTTTTGCATTTATGGCTAAAACAGTGCTGATAGCACACTGATTTTTGGGCATTACTGAACAGTGCTTACACAGCTTCAAGGCCTTCCCCTTTCTCCACTCAGCCCTGCCCCATTTCACAAACACTAAGTTGAGGGTGAACACTAAGTTAAGAGGGAAACTGCTGGGACAGCTGACTCAAATTACCCAGAGGTATTGCACACTGCATAATGTCACATTCAGCAATAAAAAACAGACAAAGAATTTGAAGAGAACTAAGGCTGTGTGCTGTTCTACACACACACACCAGGAGGAAGTAAGAGTTCATTTGAAGATCTGCAACACAGTGCAACTTACTTTGGAACTTCTTTAATGTATCTGTCATATGCCAGGGTATTCTTTCCAAAATTTATTTGTTTTTGTCTTCTCCTCAGGACCACTTCATCAGTTTCCCTTTCAGCTGGATTAGCAGAGTTACTTGGAACGGAACTTGAAAATAAAAATTAGATTTAAGCTGAAAAGAACCTTAATAGGTTTACAAGAAGTTATATAAACACATACCCTAGAACTGCCTGTATTCTTACTCTGACAGACAGCGAGACAACTCTTACCTCACTAGTTTACAGAAGTGAAAGTTGTGCTAATCAAATTTGAATCTCAAATAATCACACAAGTAGCTTTAGAGATAAAATTTCTCAGTGCTACTCCCTCCTTAAGGTTTTCTTCAGGCGTGATATAAAACAGCCTGTCTGTGGTTACAAATCTTTATTAATGCATATAAAGCAGGCAGAGATCATCAGATGGTTATTGCTAAAACCAGTAAGTAGTAATAGTTCAATACTTACTTTGTCATCTTTTTATTTGATGTCCTCATTGTTTTGCCTTCTTCAATTCTACTTTCCCAGCTGGAACAACTGGAAAGAGGCCTAGAATGTTCTGGTGTTGTAGAGCTAGAAAACAATGGGAATTCAATATGAACATTTGCTGCTTGTAACACATTTAATGAACAGAAACATCAATAGTGGACAAAACCAGCTCCAAAACTGTAAAACCACGGGCATGCTCCTCCTATTTCAGTTCAAAGTCACCTTCAGACTGCCCTCTTCTGTCAAATTTAATGCCTCAACATTTAATAAGTCATATAAGTAATACAGAAGCAGATTTAGCTGGTAGTCTTACTTTCCCTAAATGGTTTCACATCCACAGATGAAATTACCATCCAAGCTGACAATGTCATTTTAACACAGGACAAGGATTCCACACTGAAAAGGAACATATCCACTCAGCAAAAGAGAAACACAAAACAATGCTGGCACATCCACTTAAGTCTCACACTCATGCCATACTGTTAATATTTTTTACAACCACATCAAAGACATAGAAAACACTCCTGAATACAAGGCCTTTCCTAAGCTCTTCAAAAGATTCATTTATTCATGAAGCAATATTAAAAATGCCATCAAAAACTGAAATCACCTTCATACAGTGTAACACTCAGAAATGTATGAATTATACAAAAAATATTTTCATGTACCCTCAGTAAAATATTTCCTCTTACATTCTGTTCAGTTTTCTGCACATATCTCAGCACGCACCACTTTTCACCCTTATCAGACTGTAAGATACCAGTCTCAACCACTTCCTCCACCCTAGGTCTCCAGTCTAGAATATCCAAAAGCCAAGCAAAATATTCCTAGAATTACCTATGTATAAAATTCTATCTCATCTCAAAGTGTCCTCAGTAATGGACTGTAGAAAAAAAACAAGAAAAGATGTGCTCACTAAAAACTGCAGTACAGCTGACTATACCAAGTGCACTGTGAAAAGACAAAGATGGTCTGCCCACATTTACACATAAAGATGCATAAGCAAAGTATGAAAATAACAGCATATGGCTTCATTGGGAGTTTTATACTAACACTGAAGACTTCAACAATAAAGGGCTTAAATTACTGCTTCAGTGCATAGCATTTTTCCCTTTCATTTGGAATACTTGCTAATACTATGGCATCTATTTCAATTAGACAAACTGGATGATCTTCTTTAGGCATGATGCAGGTATCACTCCTAACTCTGTGCTACTCTATTATAGAAAACACTCAACCTAAGCATGTCCAGGCTTTTCTTGGAATTCTAAAGAACAGTGCAGCAAAGTGGAGGTTTAAAAAAAATTCATATTTATTCCTTACCTCTCCAGCCAGTGGTCTGAATGGCCACATTGATATTCCTCAAACACCAAAGAATCGGAATCATTCCAGCTTCTACCTTCCTGTTCTTGATGCCAGCAGTGTGGACGCTGCACAGAACTAGAAAAAAAGAATGTTCATCTGAAATCAAGTCACTGGTAGTCACTGAACATTGCCTATAAAAACAAATATAGACAGTCTGATTTGGGATACAGGTATGTGATTTATATCAACTTATTCAGGCAACACTAACTTAAGGTGCTACTGCAATTGCTGAGAAAATGTTTTTGACTAATGCAACTAAGACATCAAAATGTTCAAATAAACCATTAATATTTAAATAACCAAAAATAGACCCTATTTGCAAACAAAATGGTGGGGGGAAAAACCCTAATTGCAGACTGTCACCAGTGTTTATGGACCTGGGGACATGTGCCAACATCCAGAGACCATCCTCTATCAGCAGTGCATTATTTGACATTTATGTACTGCCCCACCCAGTAGCAAACTCATGGAAAAGGCAAGTCCAGAAACTACACTGCAACGCAATGGCTAAGGAAAAGTAGGTCAAATGTTTATGTGGAAACACTTTTCCACAGAAAATGCTTGACCAGACACAGCTGCGGAGCCCTCAGAAGGAAGCCTGGGACAAGGAGCTGCCTGCAGTGCTTGCGACACGCTGGCGGGTCAGTCAGGGATTGCTTAAGGGTTGAGTTCTCTACATTCTTCTCCTCAGTTCTGGCGGCTCTGAAATCTTAAAACGACAGGACACTAAACAAAACACAAGCACGGCATCTACTAAACACCAGACCTGCCCTCTGGGCTAAGGACTACACCTGCTCAAGAGAACGGCCTTGTCCTGCAGACTCTGCCCTGTAAATACACCGTGTTTCTGTAAGTGTGAATAACAGCAAACACACTGCTCTCTACACGTGCCAGGTCGCTGTACATAACCCAAGCAGGGAGAGCGAAGAAAGGGGTTTTGATATTTTATTCCTGCGTTAACCACGCATGAATAAACCATGTTTTCTTTCCCTTCCTCCTCTGCCCTGACTGGCTCTGGGAGTTTCCTGCTCCCAAAGGGCTCGAAGTTACCAACAACACACAGCACAAACAGCTCCCTCTGAACCACAGACCCAGGCAAAAGGACACTTCCAAACCCGCTGGGCTTTTGCCAAGGCAGTGAAGGGATAAACCCCTCCTCTAACCACCTTAAACAATTACTCGATGTAACGACTTGAAAAAAAATTTTTAAAAAGCACAACACATGCCGTAAGTACGACACTGTTTGAAAACGTAAGAGGAAATGATAGCCGAAAATGACGTCTTTTAGAAACATTCCGGTATCTACTTTGCACTGCCCGCCCACTCCAGCCCGAAGCCAAGCCCCAGTGCTCCCAGCAGGGCTGGGGCGTCTCGCCGAGCC